>OOFB01031306.1:0-11304 GCA_900323305.1 Trachyrincus murrayi | reverse complement strand
ATCAGTACAATGCTATCATAATGTTAGGCCCTATATGTTATATGAACTGAATACTGAATATGAAAACAAGTAAGCAACATAAAAGATAGCTGGTCACTCGGCTGGTATCCCTTTCCAGTCGCTCTTGTGACACTTGTCCCCAAAATGAAATGATTCTGGATCATTTGTGACTTTCCAATAAGGTTTCTGTAGGGCCTACGAAACCTCTGAATAACCAAAGGAATATCAAATGTTATGATATCCATTTAAAATAGTGGCAAGTAGGCTAAGCAAATGGACATATATATTATATGTCCATATATATATATATATATATATATATATATATATATATAAAATATATAAATATATAAATATATAAATATATATATATATATACATATATATATATAAAATATATATATATATATAAATATATAAATATATATATATATATACATATATATGGACATATAATATCATTTGGGGTTTGTTTTCTTAGATTTGGTTTTAGATACATTGACTGAAATTAAAACATCTCTGAAACGAATCGACGTGACGTGAAATGGTGACGTAGCGGCGTGGTGACGTGGGCGGACGTAGTGACGTAAACGGGGGGCAAGTCACTCGAAATAAACAATCATGGCGGACACCCTGCCCGTTGTATATTTCGCCGTCAGTAACATACCTGCCGTATTTCGTTCGGCGGACCTCAGGAATTACTTCAGTCAGTTTATTGAAAGCGGAGGCTTCCAGTGTTTCCACTACCGCCACCGACCCGAGGTTCTCCGGGAGTCTGAGCCCGACGTCCCCCGAACTCTAGCCGAGGGCGGACCGTCTGATGAGCCCCCTAGCAGCACCGAGGATGGCTCCTCGAAGGCACCAGAGACCACACGGAACGGTCCCCTGTCCAAGACAAGTGTCAAGTCGTGTTGCTGCGTCGTGTCCGTGTTCTCCAGACACGCCGACAGATTCGTCCACATGTACGGAGGAAATCAGTGGATCGACTCGAAGGGCAGCTGGCTGTCACGCCGGTGTGTGGTGAAGAGAGTGAAGGTCTCCCACGGAACGGGTGAGTGGTAGTTTGTGTTCCGATGTTGTTGGAAAGTATTACTTTCACGTCATGTCGTTTATTCACCTTGAGTCTGTAAATGAAGTTCGATTGATTGATTGATTGATAAACAATGAACAGAACCTTAATTCGTGTGTTTCAGATGTGGAGTCCTTCCCGTATAAAACCAAGCATGAGCAGCGCCACCGTGTGTCTCTGTCGGACCGGTTCACTCACGCCGACCTGAGTGTCCTACCCGAGCTCAACCCGCCTGCCCTGATGCGCAACGGCAACGTGGGCACCTCCGTGAAAGTGTTCCTACAGCTGATACAGTCATGCCGACTACCTCCACGTCTCATCAGAAAGCTGGGACTGACTTTCCCCAAGACCAGCTCCAACCGCCGTTATGGCAATGTGCCTTTCCAGTACTATAACACCTTCACGGTAGAAGCCTCCGAGGATAACGTCTTCACGGCAGCCGGACATGAAATAGCCGGCCCCGGTGGTGTGGCCACAGACACACCGAAACTCAGACAGCCCCGTGGCCAGACGGAATTCGAAGAAGCGGAGAATCACCAGGAGGAAGAGGAGGAAGATGAGCAGTCAAATGCAGATGATGTGAGTTAAAATGAATAACAGTACCAGCCCGACCATGAACCATACATAGTCTTCCACTGGAGACGAGTACATAGAGCAACTGTGATGTTGTGCATTTCTCAATGTGTCTTTGTCTTTCTGACGGTAGGATGACGACCGCTGTGAGGAGTGGGAGCGTCACGAAGCCTTGCATGAAGACGTGACGAGTCAGGAGCGCTCCAAAGAGCGGCTGTTTGAAGAAGAGATTGAGCTGAAATGGGAAAAGGGAGGCTCTGGCCTGGTCTTCTACACCGATGCCCAGTACTGGCACGAGGAGGAAGGAGGTATACAAAATGAACTACACATTCAAATAGACTTTTCTGAAATATACACATATTTTGCTATGGATTGGTTTTGGAACGGTGAAGCAATATGTTGCGATATGCCTTTGCGTGTTTATGCACATTACCCTGAAATGGGCTTGAATTGAAGCCTTGTGTCTAAAACCAGCTGGGATAAACTCTCGCTGTCAAACGGCTATTAAAACGGATGGCTGAGTTGATGGCCCATTGAACCTCTTTTCCCCCCTTTCTTAGACTTTGATGAGCAAACAACGGACGACTGGGATGTTGACATGAGCGTTTACTATGATAAAGGTAAGTCATGTTCACTATAAACTACTACATGTAATGCAGTAGAAGAGACTGCCCTCGACTAAGCCCCCCTCCCCCCTCCCTGCAGACGGAGGTGACATGGACGCCCGCGACTACGTCCGCATGCGATATGAGAAGAGGCTGAGAGAAGGCCTGGAAGACCGGTCCGGTCACACTCAGCCCATCGGCAGCTTCGAGAGGTTTACTAAGGTAAGGGGCTCTGCCTTCTAGTAACCTGTGTTACTAGATGGCTTATGTGTCTTCTTTAGGGATGCTGCTTCTTGGCCAGGTCTCCTCTTGGAAAAAGAGGTTTTAAATCTATCTAAATATAAGATATGAAATGTAATAATAATGGGTTTAGCATACAAACACATGAATGAAAATTTGAAAAAAGAGTACTCCATATCGCCTATTTTTCCATGATCTCAGGATACCGACATTTTGGCTGCTCAACGGTGGACTATGCGTGTGCCCCTAGCCTTCTTGTTAAACCTTTAACAACACGTCTGTGCTTCTCTGGGTCAGGGCTTTGGCCGCCGTGTGATGGAGAAGCAGGGCTGGAAGGACGGTGACGGCCTTGGAAACAGCCGGCCCGGGATTCCAGATGCTCTTGAAAGCGATGGGCAGCATCCAAATTGCAAGAGGGGCTTTGGGTGAGTCCTCAGTCCCTATTCTCCAAATTTCAACTCACTAGCTGTGCAATTCCAATCAGGAATCGGTTCCAGTAATAACATGCACTTGAATGAGAGCTTCAAATGGCAGATTTACATTTTACAAAGATTGTCATCCATTTTAATTTTGTGTCGTTTGAAAATTAAAAGATGATATGCTTCCATTTAATGATCACTATTTTGAGTTGTTTGCTCAAAATCGAAAGAAATGTACACTAACAAACATTTGTAATGAAACTCCCAACGTTAATTGACAACCTAACAGAAAGTCAGTGAAGAGCCTTTAACCAATACTTTCATGAAGCTATTGTGTGTTTTTCTTTTTGTGTAGGTATCATGGAGAGAAGTTGAACTTGTATCTTGGAAAGAAGCCCAGAACAGATTATCATATAAGCACAGTGTACGATCAACCCAAGGACGTTGATAAATGTGAACCCTTAATGAGGCGTCATCCCAACACTAATATGAAGTACCGAGAATGGCAGCGCGGGGGCACTATTGGACCGCGGAGATGACATTATTTATTATTCTTTTTTATCCATTTTGTTCTATTAAAAAATTTTCAATTTTTTTACAAATCACTTTTTTCGTTGTGTTGTCATTTCACTAAAAGCAAAGCACAGCACTCCGCTGCTCTGTAGCCTATGCATTTAATGTCTATTTCCTTGCCTCTGAAGTACTATATAAATCCTTCTCAGCCTTCTTATTACAGTATCGTACACTATCGGGGAGCCTTTGATATACTCTTATGCATCAAAGGTTCGCGCAGCTATTTCTCTACTACAGCTATACAGTCATGGTTGCAACTAAAATTTGACAATTGCACAATGAGAATGGACATCTAGAGACACCTACAGGACGTCAAATGCAAATGTTTATGCAAAGTATGGTTACAATATGGTCGGAAATACGGTAATATAGAAAACAAATTGACTTTAATTTAGTAAATTATTTTTTCTTTGGTTATTTTAAACTTGTTAGAGCCTTGTTATGATATGATGATGATAACCATAAACTATGACCTACTTAATACAGTGCCTACAATGGTGCTTTTATTTTGATAGCTATTCGCGAACCCGGAAATACTTGACAAATACATCGCTCGTCGTTGTTTACGCGGTCCGTTTACAAAACGTGCATGCTAAAATATAAAGTAACAGGTGAGTAAATGGGTTTTAACACAACACGATCTAATTGGTGTATTACAGCGAGTTAGGATACTTCCTAAACTATGTCTAACCAGCCCACGTGGTTCTTGATTATCCAGACTATTTTGACTTGCATTACTTAAAAAGTATCAATTTATACCATGCTATTTGGCAACATCATCATCGTCTTGCGGGAGTGGACACATAGACTGACTATTGCCTCTGGTTCTCAACAGATGTGCAGCTGAGTCCACAGGGGGTACTGCCATAGTAACAATGGCCAGCCAAGCAGCAGCAGCATCATCATCATCATCATCATCACCACCATCATCATCATCATTACGCTTCGGCCAGGTGGTTATTGGACCCCCGGGGTCGGGTAAGACCACTTACTGCTTAGGGATGCAGGAGTTCATGAGCCAACTAGGACGCAAGGTGGTCGTGGTGAACATGGACCCGGCCAACGAGGGCCTTCCCTATACGTGTGGTGTGGACGTCTCGGAATTGGTTACCCTGGACGACGTCATGGAGGGTCTGAAGCTCGGGCCGAATGGGGGTCTCTTGTATTGTATGGACTATCTGGAAGCAAACCTGGACTGGCTCGAGAAGAAACTGAATCAGTACAGTGACTATTACTTCTTGTTTGACTGCCCTGGGCAGGTAGAGCTGTACACTCACCAACAGTCTGTCAAAAATATATTCTCACAGCTTTCCAAGTGGAATTTCAGGGTGAGTCGTGTCATACATTTCTGATATTTCCTTCTGAGATGAAATCACCTGGGTTGAGCCAGCATCAAAATACCTAATAACCAGCAATAACAATTTAAGTGTATTACTGGTTTAATTTATCATATGTAAATAGCAATTATGCTATTCAGATGAATGTAATTAAAAGCAGGTAGCGGTTAGGCATCTTGCACAAGGATGTCTACTGTTTGACTGCGGATATTGGGGATCAAAGTCAACACCTTTCGGTTTAGAGTGGAACTCTATTCTGTCCTGTGTTTTGTAGTTTTTAACATTTGTTTTCTGTCTTCTTTCAGCTGGCTTCGGTCCATCTTGTAGATTCGCACTACTGTGCCGACCCTGCTAAGTTCATATCTGTGCTGTGCACGTCTCTGTCCACCATGCTGCATGTGGAGCTTCCACACGTCAACGTCCTGTCCAAGATGGATCTGATCGAGCAGTATGGAAAACTAGGTGAGATACAGGTTATCTAATAATAATACAGGTTATCTGTTGACCTACAATAAAGCCAATCAGAGTTTAGAACAATCTGCCTGTTTAAATGTGTGCTACATCAAAGCATATGTTTAAATGTTCTGCAAAGCACTGCTGTTAGTTTTATCTAACATATAGAAGTTTTGTGTTTGTGTTTCACTGTGCAGCTTTCAACTTGGACTTCTACACAGAAGTCATGGACCTCAACTATCTCCTAGACCATCTTGCTGCAGACCCCTTTTTTAAGAAATTCCATCATCTAAACATGAAACTGGCTGAAGTCGTACAGGATTACGGCCTTGTCTCTTTTGTTCCTCTCAATGTGCAGGTACGACTTCTGTCTTGTAACATGATGTGTACAACACTATCATTCCACTCAAACTCAAGCAGTTGCATTAAGTCTACAATCGGTAGTGTCCTGCATGCTATACTAACAGCAACCACGTGAGTGCTGGACTCAAATCAATACCTGCACAGACACACCTGCCATGTATTTTTGTTTTGAAATCACGATATTGCTACATGTGCTATCAATCACAATAACAATATGTGCATAATGTTTTGATATTCATTTGAAATCTGATCCACTCATATTTTGAGTATGAAGGTGTTTAATCAATTAGGCATTTGTACCACTAGATATCAAGATACATTATTGCATTAATTAGGTCATGTTAAATTACGATACTTTAGTAAGGCTTTTCTTGCAGCAATTCTGGAATTCATTTTAAAGTAAAATAATGTCTACAAATCAGGAAGGGTAATTTTTTTAGTCAATGGTAACTTTCAACAACAAATATATATAACATAGTTATCGACTAAAAAATATATAATTATAGTAATTAGTAACATACGCTTTATACTTAACATTTCTGCAGAAACTTGTTTTTGGCCATAAGGAAATGTATTAACGAAGTGTAAACACTAGCTACTATATTATGAAAGTAATTTTTGCGTGACTCATGCCCCATTTTATTGAGACTGATTGGAAAGTACCTTGTGTTGAATGACCCATAAATTATGTGGTTTAGCGTCCAATAGTGATGATGCATACTTTGAGAGAAATACGTGACAAAAAACACTGATTTGTAATATGCATTGACATACTTAAAACAACATTTAAAATCCAAACATTTACCAGGAAAGTGCTCTGATTCCACTCCCCCACCCCTGCGTCTCCAGGACAAGGAGAGCATGACTCAGGTCTTGCGGACCGTGGACAAAGCCAACGGCTATTGCTTTGGAGACCTGGAGGAAAGGAATCTGCAGGCCATGATGTCAGCTGCAGTGGGGGCCGACTTCCAGTTCAACTCGTATCCTTCTCTAAACTGTCTAATGATTCATTGTTCCTCCTTTTGTCTGTACAAATATGAAGCAGCATAAAAAACATGTCTTTTCCCCCTGATTTCTTATGTCGCATCATACTAACACTAAATTAATTTTGCCAGTGTGCTATGTTGTTATGGTTTGCTTTAACAATGAATTCTGTAGAACTCTTGGAGTGCAAGAGAGGTATGTTGAAACCCAGGAAGCCACCGTGGAGGAGGAAATGATGGACCTGTGAGTAGCGTGGCAGGAATGTAAGCGCAGAAGTGATGGACGTTTTAGCACTGACACATGGGAACCTTATCTTGTTTGGCCTGAATCTCAAGGCTTCAGCACTGAAGCATCAGAGTGCAGCAACCGAAGCACCGTGGAGCCTTCACAGCCACACCTTCAGCAAAAATTACAACGGAAAGGCGAAAAGTACTTTTTCATGTGACTGGAGTGTGTGTGTGTGTGTTTGTGTGTGATACGCTGTTAACACATCACACATAATGGTATCTTTATCTCACTGCATATGTATGTTCAAATATATTAAACTGCTTAATCAGGCCACATACCTTGAACAAGTTTTCTTTCAGATGTGTTTAATTGGAGGCTGTAATAAAACAATTATGAAAACCTAATAATACATTTTCATTTTATTTCTATAAATTGTGTGTATTTAAAAAAAAGTATTTTCAGAGTTCTCTGTGCACCTTTGTCTGAAGCTCAGTGGGGGTGCAATAGCATAGACAAAAATGAATATGATAATGCTCGTTTTCTATATTTCCCCTGTAGACGCAAACTCTCTAGCAATGTTAAGTTTCAGGTTTGCAGGTTTACATTGCAAATCTGTGAATAGCATCTGCCCTGTTTTTGAATAGAAATCAACGAATAAAAATTAAGCTGCAACAAAATGAAGCACATAGATAGCTGTACTGCAGTGTTTGTGTTTCTGTGAACCGACAATTAAACACCAGTGATATGAAGCACGATAGAGCTAGCTATACGGTTTATTACGGTTTATTACAAACCAACCGTGCATTTGAAAAATTCTGCTAGTGAGTCCACAATGTTGCGGCGTTCAGTTCATCTTCTATCCAGCAGATGGCACATGTGGTTACCAATCCAAGTTCCAGATCCATGTATTTTCTCTCCAGCTTTTCGTAGCAACCAGAGCAGAAAAATTAAGTCAGGCGGGGAGAGGAAGCCACATTAAATCTGTGTTTCTGCACAACTGGCCCTGTGTCTGGTCTTAGGGATGGAAGAGCCTCTGTCTTTCTAAACAACTAAACTACACTTAAAATATATTTTCCATTGTTTCCTTCTGCTCTTAATGCAAATACATCGTTTAAATACACATTGTATGTACAAGGAAAATCACATAATGGACGACGAAGCCATTTTCCTCATGTATCTAACTGGTGATTGCATGGTTGTACACGGTCTAGCTTTGCAAGGCTGCTCTATTTTGACACTAAACCATGTTGAGCTTTTACCTTGAGATCCGTTCAGATCAGAGGTTGGTAAGAGAATAATAGCTACTCTAGCCTGGTGGGGAATTTTCAGCATGTGGAAAGCCTGGATTCCGCTTTGCAATCTCTACATTAGGGGGTGTGTCAGGGTGAATGCTAAATTGTGTTCCGATGTTTGTACATGTGATCAACGATGCCTCCTCACTGCTACTTCCTGCCTTTTTCCATTAAGCCCCCTAGAGGTGTGTGTGTGTGTGTGTGTGTGCGCGTGTGCATGCGAGTGTGCGCGCGCGCGCGAGCGAGCGTAAGTGCGCGCATGAGAGAGTAGGGAGGAAATTCAAAGACTCAAAACTTAAATCTACCTCATTCTCACATATATTCGGGATGCTCTGTAAATCAAATAAAAAACATGTTCAATCTAAAATGTGAAATATGAAATATGGCGTTTGCCTCTATTCATGGCAGGCTACAAATACTTTCTCATTCCAACACCCCCTCATTCAGTTCTAGTATGAACAACATCTCGTGTATTTATGGTTAATTTAGCTGAGGAGGTGGCCTCTTAACGAGAGAATACAACACATTTAAATGGGTGAACGCAGCCTTTTGGTTTCTGTATTTCGCTCTCTGTGAGAATCGGTTGGGTTTTTTTTTTTTTTTTTACAGTGAAGCTAGTTCAACGTTAGCGGCTGAGAAAAGCTGCGCCCATCCCCCACACTCACAAGAGGAGTGTTTCTGCTTCCACGGCCGCCGCTCGGAGTGAGAGACAGACAGAGGGGGTGGGTAGGAGAGAGGGCGGGGGAACGAGAGAGAGAATGTACATGGGTAGTCTCGTTTGCTGCAAGGCGTCCTTCTGTTCTGAAAAACCCCTATCTTACTTTTGGTTGCCTACACTTATGAATCTGGGTTTAAACCCCACATTGTATTCGTGTACATTTTGAACCAGTCCATACATGTTAATAGGCGTGATGTGTTTCACCATGTCCTTTTTTATTTTATTTTTTCACCAGTGGGGAACAATGTAATGCGTTTAAAATAGGGGTATACACTATCATTAAATCTAAGTTAAATGAACTCACGGCAAATAGCTTCCACCGGTTAGTGTGTGATCCACACTGCAGTATTAACCACAAGAAGCAACGTGTTCATATATGCTGAGTCAATAGTACAAAAGTAATAGTACATGCTGAAATACAAATATTGAAGAACAACATGTACCCTACTATGAAATGAAGATATCACAGCCTACAAATCACTAACAAAATACCCCTAGGGTACACTTTGCGACCCAAATACTTGTGTTATGCAAAATATGTATGCTCTGCTTAGTTGGTGAAAAACAAACAAACAAGTTATGTTAAACTTAGATTGCTTTATGGGGCAAAAATATTCCACCAAAAAAGATAAGGTCTACCATGATACACTAACTAACAAGGAGAAATCCACTCCGCGGAAGAATCCAATCCGTGTTTTATAGCCGCCCGTGCGCCTCAGTAAAATGGCTGTATGTCGCCGAGCCTCGTGCTGGCTGGGCTCGCTCCCCGCCTCTACCCGGGCTCAGTAACACAACTCCCACAACAATTTCTGTCGGTTTTACGCATTGTATGGACCCCTGGCTCATTAAACTACACCGACTACGGAATACGACTCTCGAATGGTACCCGGGTCCGATCCGGCGTAGGAGGTGGGGAATGAATCGGCACTGGGACGCGTGGTTATAAAGCTGTTATTTATAATCCAATGCTAGCTTTTGATTGTGACTGAGTCGAGCGCGAGCGAGGGAGCGAGGGGGGTATCATGGCCGCTCAGGTCGCCAGCGCCGCCACTCTCAACACCAGCCCGCCTTCCGAACTGAAGAAGCCGGACCGAGAACCGAAAGAGGAGTCGGCGCCGGGGGAGAAACAGGCGGATAAGAAGCAATCGGGATTAGACGGCGAATCGCCGGGCCGCGGAGATCTGCAGGACGGGGCCGAAGGTGGAAATGCAGGGGGAGGAGGGGAACCCGAGATGAAGAACGGGAATGGGAATCCGCCCAGGCCTAATAATAATCAGAATGATTCTGTCGGACCGGATGGGAATAACCACCCGGGCATGGTTCATCACCACGGGTCCGGCTTTCCTCCACCCTCGTACGGATACAGCCAGCACTACGGTCGGGCCCCTTTTCATCAACATGGCGGACAACAAAGCCCTGGCATGGCAGCTGCTGCAGGTCCGGTCGTGCAGTCGTCGAGCAACATGATCGACCCGTATCAGCCCAACTCGCACGACCATGGCTTCTCCAACCACCAGTTCAACAACTACGGTCCGTTCCCGAACAGAACCCCCTACCCGGGCCAGGGATACGGCATGAGCTCCCCACGCAACACCCAGGCGCCGACAGCTGGGGGACAGCCAGCCAAGCAGCAGCAGCAGCAACCAGCGGGAGGACCCGCGGCGTTGGCCGGATCGTACAACAACCAGAGATACAGCATGGGAAACCCCCAGCCGACGTCCACCCCGACGCTCAACAAACTCCTGACCTCCCCGAGCTCCACCCGGGGGTACCCCAACTACCCGCCCGGTGACTACAGCGGCCAGGAGGGAGCCAATAAGGGACCAACAGACATGGGCAGCGGCGGCGGTCAGTACGGAGGGAGCAGCCCGGCTTGGCAACAAAGAGCCCACCACCCGCCGCCGATGAGCCCGGGGAGTGCCGGGCAACCGCTCGGTAGAAGCCAGGTAAAGCACGGAGCGTTTCCCGGGGCTCGGGAGTGTGTTATTACGGGCTTCTCCTGTACTCTCTGTAGCTAGTTCACAACGTAGCAGGGGCCAGCCATTGTCTATGGGTAGTTCGCAAAGACTCTAAAATGGCTGCCTCTCGTTTTTTTTCCTCCCCTGTACACCAGGCAGTGTGTCAAAGTGCTTCTTTTTACGTTTATGTGTGAGCGAATTCGTGAAACTCGACGCACATATTGCCCGTGAAATTCAAACGAGAAACGGCGTCCAGGTTAGCCCCAAAGAAGGCCCGGCTTTAAAGGGTGTAGGTGTAAATACACTGTAGGCAACGACGTCTTGTTTTTCCGCGACCGCTTTGCACGTACGCACACACACACACACACACACACACAATACAATAATAGTTCCATTATTTAGGAATATTCTTTATTGTAAATGTTATTTACACACGTTTGGCACATTCTGCTACAGTTTTGGCAAATAACCCAAATTATAAAACATAAAATG
>OOFB01031302.1:0-15812 GCA_900323305.1 Trachyrincus murrayi | reverse complement strand
TAGCTCTGAGAATTCCTGTAAAAACAGTGATGAATAGTTTGGTGCCCGATATAATGTAATGAGGAGCACTGATAAGAGGGTGATGGTAGCCTAGTGGGTAAGGAACAGTGCTTCCAGACGGAGCACCGGAGAGTCATGGGTTGGGTCCCTGTTTGGGACAGAGACATCTTCTGAATGCCTTGGGTGATGTGAAGCAGAGGGTCAGGTGAGAGGTGAGCACTGTCCTGTATGTGCTGTGAGTGGTGTCGTGGTGGAGAGGGGCGGGAATCCTGAGGGGGAGGAGTGGGGCAGGCTGTCTGGCTGTGTGCACTGTTCTGCGTGTGCTGTGAGATGGTGGATACTGGTGGGGAGGGATCATGACGGGGAGGGGGGGAGCAGGCTGTCTGCTTGCACTGTCCTTCTCTCTTAGCCACACGTTGTTGTTTGGATAAGATGGGTATGGCATCCCAAGGGCATGACGTAGGTTGGCACCAAGCAGTCTGGATCCAGTGATGTGTGGATGAATCCCATCAGGTTTAAAGCGGTCTTTACAGTTCCAAAAAATATTGAAATTGTCAATGAACTTAATCCCATGGGTGAAGCACGCCGATGTCAGCCATGTATTCAGGCCAAGGAGTCTGGTGAAAGATTCGATTCCTTTCCCCAGAGTTGGGACTGGTCCAGAGATGTAAACGTCTTGACAGTTGCTCAGTTTTTCCAGTAGCATGGAAAAGTCTTTTTTCAGGATCTCAGAGCCAGTTTTCCTTCGTCGAATGTCAAAAGACCCAGCATGGATAATAATCCTCATACTACTTGGACGAGTAGTGAGGATAGTTGGCAACAGCTCTATCAGCTCCCTGACAGATGTGTCATCCATGGTTAGATTTTCAGTCTTTGCCATTTTTAGAGTCCCCAATCAAAAGAGTGCCTGGTTCAGGTGTGGAGTTAGTGATGTTCCCTCTGGCTCTCGGCCTAGCAGTAGCTCTGGGGCTATTTCTTGAGTTTTGGTTGGCCTTAATGCTAGAATATAAAAAACCCAATCTCTACCATTAACTGCCATTCCTATCTAAGGTCCTTGAAAATGTTGTTCTTCCCAACTGTTGCATTTTAGAGTATGAAGGCATCATTAACTAAATCTCGAACAATAAGTGAGGTTGAGAACAATCAAAGCAGCATGACATCAAAATTGGAACGACTCCAAAAAGTGCAGGCAGGGTAGCGATTATAGAGGAAAAATAAATAGAAAGATAGAAAGCAGAGAGCAAAGCAGAGAGCGTCCGACCTCTAGCGCTCTTAGTCTCTGATATAGCTCCGTCCACTTTGTAACTCTATTAATGATTTTTGTTTATTGTTATGTCCATTGCTTTCAATCAATGGACAACAATAAGAATATTTGCACACATGTGAATCGATTTCAATCTTAGGCCATTAGGCCTATTCAGTTTTAATGAATAGGCCTATAGCCTTTCTATAAACAATTGTACTTTTTTACTTTTGGGTTTGTGCTCGTGTTAAATATAGTTTCTTCAATTGACGCAATTATAAGGCTTATAGTGCTGGTAAACGTTGATATAATGTTCTAGTCATAAAGTGTCATAAAGAACATTTTTGCAAAAGTCCAAAATAAAGACAATGAAAGTGAAATAGCAAAAATCTGTACTCACCGTTTTCCCATCGTTGGTCGAACTGCTTGAGGTAGGTACTAAGCGGGCTAACGCGATCGCGTCTGTCTGTGATACATAGAATTTTGCCTAGGAGCTTGCTGGCTGTTATAGGGTTACCTAACAATAATAGACAATAACCTAATGTTTTCTGCAGGTTCGCCCGAATCAGAAGTCGTGCAATGATATGCATCCTCGAGTTCGACACTAAACTGCCTGGTTCTACTTCCTGCATTTGTAAAGGAAACCAAGAAAACAGCGTAAAATATTAACAATGAAATAACTAATCGAAAAATTAAGGTTGACACATTCATTAGAAAGTCAATATCACAATATGTCATGAGAAGCAGGGATGTGTGTTTACACTGAGTCTAACATGGAGTTTGATGTTGAATGGGCTTCTATTCGAGGGGAGGTGAGGGTTTGCTCACGCGGTTATCAAATATCTAAATATTGAAGCAAGCAACCTAAAAAATTGGGTGCACACAAAAGCCAGAGTAGGTGTGAAAATGACCCCAGAAAATGTTTTAATGTGAAATTCCCCTTTAAGCATGCAGTAGTCCAGCCACTCCTGAAAAAACCCAATCTCTACCATTAACTGCCATTCCTATCTAAGGTCCTTGAAAATGTTGTTCTTCCCAACTGTTGCATTTTTAAAAATCTAAATAACATCCTTCATAAAGCCGGTGCAGTGTGCCAGTTTATACCGATTTAATTTATGCAAACCGGTATTTGTCATTATGAGACATTCTGGTAAATTAAAATGTAGCCTATTGCTTACATCAGCAACTTGTGTTGATGCTAAACATAACTTGTATTGCATTAGAAATTAGGGATGATCGCGATTAGTCGACTATCGTTGCTGCGCTTGGTAGTCTGCACCAGAAAATAGTAGTCGGTTAAAAGCATTTCGGCCATTTCGCGGAAGCACACCATGCACCATTGATAGAGATATACATATAAGAATTTGACTATGCTTTTAATAGGCCTAATTAACCAACATTAAACAACGTGTAGTTTCCCAAAACATCTAATCATTAATTTAACAATTTCATTTAATCTGGTTCACAATTCTCCACATCGCTCTTCACCCAGTAACTGAGGTCAGATGCGCTGCCGCTTGCGATCAGTTGGTCTTTTCATTACTTCATTAAAATACGTATTTTAATTACATATAGAATAATAACCATGGATGTATGAACAAGCTCGTCTTCCTGCTGAAGGATTTAACTCTGCTGCGCACACACGGCGGCGCTCAGCTGTTCTAGTCGCTCCGGAGGCGAGGTTTTTTCTGACCATGTTTGGCTTTCTAGGCAAACATTTCTAGGCATTTTCTTTTTTTTAGACTAGTCCTTCACAAAACGTCCGGTTAACCATCAGGAAAATTAGTCGTAAGGAACATCCCTATTAGAAATATGCAACATATAACATGTTTGTTTAGAAACGGAGCTACTCTTAAGTGAAAACAAATTGACGCGTTGTGCGCTATTTTGAATTTGTTCACATGCATAGACGTTTATTTTTCATGCCTTTTACGTTGATTAGTTACTTTGTTTACATGTTACATTTTGTTCATATCTTGATTTCACTGCAAGTAGGCTACCGATTTATGCCATCCTAACTTATTAGGATATTTTTTAGGTTATTTATTACATTTTGATATTTACACTAGGCTGACGTCTTATGACGACATTATTTTGATGTTAAAACTTGGTTTGTGAGAAATAAAAACAATGTGTGTTACTCGGTTATCTTAGTAATTGTTTGTGCCGCTACAGTCTTCTCATGTGCAGTTACTTGTAGCTCATTATGTTCCACTTGTCAGCAGCTGCGTCGTGGACGTGTGCACTCCATCTGGTGGTAAAGATCGATATACCGGTACGATTCACTGTTGACTAATTATCAAACCGGTTTGAAAAATGTTATACCGTCCCAACCCTAATGCAGATGATACCCAGTTATATCTCCCACTAAAGCCCAATGATCTGCACACCTTAAATAACCTTAGGGACTGTCTTGACCACATTAGATGCTGGATGGCAAACAAATTTCTCCAGTTGAATGACAACAAGTGTGATGTCATATTTGGCCCCCCTGACTCCATCAAAAATCTTACCAACTGCCTTGGAGATCTGTCCACTTATGTCAAGCAATCTGACAAAAATCTTGGAATACACTTTCATTCGGCCCTTACATTTCACAAACAAATACATTCAGTGGTAAGTTCCTGCTTGTTCCAACTTTGAACTATCTAAAAAATCAAGCCATTCATCTTTTCATGACCGTGAGAGAGTTATTCATGCCTTCATTTCCCGTCTTGATTACTGCAATGCCTTGTATACTGCCATTAGTCAATCCTCTCTATCCCGCCTGCAGTTGGTCCAGAATGCGGCTGCATGGCTATTGACTGGCATGATTTTAAGGTTTTGTTTGTTTTTAAGGCCTGGAATGGTCTGGCCCCCGTACATCGCTGATCTCTTATGCCCCCACACCAGCTCTAGATCTCTTGGGTCATCCGACCAAATGCTATTGTCTGTTCCGCAGTCTAGATTGAACGTTAAAGTGACGTTCCACCAGCACAGCCACATTACAGGAACTTGTTTACATCCGGGCGAGAGAGCGTTCCAAGAGGCAGATACAAGCTCAGAGTTTTGTATTTATATTTGTCGACCTGTGGATATGTGGATAACATGGATATCGATTTGCTAAAGTGGCTGCCATCACATTTCACATGTAACTATTGAACTATCGGTTTTGCTAATACTACATGAGTCTGAAAATGGTTGTCTAGTAATGGCAATACTGCATAAATAAACATCGCCATGAACCTATTTTAAAACTTCCATGCTGCATGTAGGCTATACAAGCATTGGTACTTTATTCATTGAATGAGACGCTGCACGAGTAAACTCTAACAATTAGTGGTGTAGTAATTGTAATACTGCATTTATAAACATAGCCGTAAAACTATTTTTCAAACGTCCATGCAGCGATACTTTATTACTTGACTGGGAGACTGAACACGCTGTTGCACATTTGCCTGCTGCCATGTCTGAATTGATGCAGCAGCCAACGCACTACTGCAGCTGTCCAAATGTTTCCTTAGCCAAGATGTCCCTAGCTTCGAAAAGCTAATATTTGACGGTACTTTTTGCAAGCAGAAAAGCCACAGACAATGTTATTCCCTTTATTAAACCAAATGTTTCTCACACCTCCGATTTACCCCTAGATGATGGGCTTTCAACGATTTCACGCGCTGCTAGCTATTTTAGTTTTCAGATCATCCATGTTGCATTGTCACTGTCACGGTCAGTCTGTCCAGTGATTGAGTGAGCGAGTCACACAACGCCTATATTAAAAGAAAAAAATGTGACCCGACCTGATAGGCACGCTTTCTATGGGTAAATTAAGCTCTTCAAGATGGAGAATAACAAGAATGTTAATTATTGTTTTAACTTTTTTCATTTTACCCGCAACCTTGTCTGTGTATAATTCATTTTTACCTGTAGATCTACCCATGAATTACCAGATTAACAGATTTGTTTTTCTATGGTTCTTTGATCTGTGCTTTAGTTTGACGTTCGATATTTGTCAATTTCTTTTTGCTTCCTAATCTCAATAGCTTGTTGAATGAGTACACTTTTGACAATGCTTCACACTCTTAGTTCCCCGAGTGTTACAAACGATGTCCTTGATATTAGGAAAAAACTCTGTATTCTGTTTGTCCGATTTAGCAACAGAAACTGCAGGGAGGGACATAGCAATGGGAGTTTTACGCCACTGCAGAAGAGAATGGGTATAATTGAGCTGTCACACTGTCAGTACTCCTCTGGTAGCCCCTGTGACAAAAAACAGTAGGCTACGAGACATTTAATTGATGACTGTTCACACCAAGTATTATGTTTTCTGTTATTATGCATGTTGCAGTGTCTCCCTTTCCTTTCTTTTTAAAAAAAATAGGTTTTAGGATAAACACCTTCATGTGCGCTCTACTTAATTCAATACATTTGTATTCATTTGTCTCAAACTGTCGACTACACATGAAAATGTTAAATAAAACGATTCTATTCTCTTTGGGTTCAGGGTGTTTTGAGTAAAGCTGTGAATTGGCAAGAACTGGATAGGCAGTATGCAATTAACTCAGTTTATGAAGAGGAAATTACCAAGCTGCTTGAATACTGTGGGGTAGGTTTTACCTCCATATCTAAACTGAAAAATGATTTACTTAATACATTATTGATAAAGTAAATAAATATTTCTTGTGTACAAATGAGATCAACAAAATATTAATATTGTTATTTGTATGTCTCAATCAGGTTGATTCTTTTAAAAGGGTCCAGGATCTGGTTAAGAACTCTCCGGGTTTTCAGGACAGTTTGAGTTCACTAGACCATCTGCTGGCTTTCAGTGGAGATGAAGAAGCAACAGTCCATCATTACCCCAGACATAGAGTTGTGGGGGAATCTGATGGAAACAGTCCTGAAGATGGACTAGAAAAATTGATGTCATTAAACAATAGAAGACATTGCTTTGACACTCTACCAAGGTAGTATAATTGCAATTGTTAAAACACTAAGAGAAATGTAGATTTATTTTGTATTCGAACATTAAATACTATGATGTTGACATCTTTGGCTTTCTTTTCATAGGCCTTTGCAAGCTAACGATGCTGTACTTTCAAAGAGCAAGGACTCCGCAACCAACTATCAGCCATTTTTACAATGGGAATCTCTTAGTTTTATGAAGGGAGTAATGGATGAATGTACACACATGGCTAACTTTTCACGTAAGTACTATTCCACACAAACGGGTGGATGTTAAGAATTTTTGCCACTAGCCAAATGTTACTAGCCCTGTAGTCTCGCAGAGACAGCTCGCAGTATTTCTCTGCTCGCAAGAGCAGCGAGGATAAATTAATGAAATGAGTGCACACATGAACTGGAGCAGCACGTAACTGATGCCCCCCTGTGCACAAATGCTCTCATGCTCGCAAAGTGTTTTCCTGCTCGCTCAGGTCATTTTTCCGCTTGCGCCGGTGGTTTTCTTTTTGGCACTAAATGGTGGAACCAACCATGTATGCCATTGTATCCCTAAATATGATTGGTTACAGCCCCCATAAAATTGGACCTATCAGTACAAGAACATTGTTGGTTTTTGCCCAGCAACCGCAAACTGGAGTTATTTTGTATTTGAGTTCAGTGAGTTGTTTAGCTGTTGTATTTTGTTTTATTCCATTCCATTTTATATTTCATGAACACATTTCAAATGGCATGTAGAACACGTAGCCTACTTACTACTACATATAAATATTGATACCGTTTTATGAATTTGTTTGGATGTTGCAGTGAAACAATGGCTTGGTTGCTGTTGAACTTTGTTAACTAAACCTAATGTTTTAGATACAGTTTTATAGATTGACTAGCCTATTTTAATTTGAAATCCACATTTGTAATGTGCATTTCTTTAAATGAAAACCCTATTCATCGTAAAGGCTGCGTGAAAGAAATTTTAGCTCTCGATTTTTGACAGCGATATGCCGCTATGTGTATCAAATTGTCTCAGCCACCAAATTAGTTCGGGGGGCCAACGATAGTTGTGCTGAATATGACTTGGCTGGTTCTGATTGCTTTATCCCAAAATGATGACATGTAAATATCATATACATGAATAAATATGTATGCTAAATGCTCCGATCTGAGGTGTGATATAAGGTAATTAACAAAAGGACACTTGAACTAGCAACACTGATTAAAGGTGTATCTTTTTTAAGTTGCATGAAATGGTTAAATCATTAAAGGTGCTGTAGGTAAGAGCTAGAATTTGAATATAATTAGTTAGAAATCGGTTATGAGCCAATTTAGATTTTAGAACGCTCCCGGCTCATTTCTGACCAATCAGGGCATCTCTTCCCTGATTGGTTTGGGGAATCCATATTGCCTGTCAATTTACAAGTGCGTGAATTCAACAATTAAACCCTTAAATACGTTGTTCATTTAAAACACACATTCTATAGGGAAAGGGGTAAAGGTATAATGCACCTGATACTATGTAAAGGCATTATTTTTCTTTTTATGTGGCAAAGAATTGATCACTAAGCTTCAATCTTAGACTGGCCACGTCATGAAAAGCGTGGCCATCATAGGCCCCCAGAAATTATTTGGTGAGCGAGACAATTTGGTACCGACACCACCATAGTGAGAGAGGGAGGGACTTCCGAGGGAGGGATATCCATTTACTTTACATGTTTTGTACCTTGATGATCGTAGATCACGAGCCAAACAGACAGAAGACAAATGTCTCCGGTACAGTGTAGGTATTCATTAGTTACTATTCATTACTAGCCTCATGAGACCATCCAGATATTCAAGTTTGCGTTTCGCAATCAATATACGTCTGGCCTTGGCTGAGTAGCAATTGATTTCCACATATGGCATGGCCTTGCATTGTTAAGAAAACTCCAGCCAATCAGATTAAATAACTAAGTGACGCTCTTGCCGAAATCCGGTTGGAAGTAAAGCAAAAACATCTCCTCTAATAAAAGCCTTCCATGCAAATTTCTGTTAATCTTTTAACATAGTTATTCAGTCTACCTTGGTCAAGGAGAGCAGTAACATGTAGAGACGTGTGTTAAATTTGAACCCCAAAATGAATTTCAAAACCTTCTGAAAAGTTAACTTAGGCAAATAGTGTTTTATCTTATCACTTTTTTAGCAAGCAACTGAGAGGGAGACCAGGCCCCAAAGCCAAGGGCTCCCCTGTCTCCGTTGTCAGTTTGACTCCGTTGTTAAAACGGAGAACTCCAAATGTACTGATCTGGAGAAGCGATGTCTGCAGGAATACACAAAAAGATTGACAAACTGGCGAGTGATATACATTGTGAAATCACAAGATCCGTTCGGAGCTAACGGAGGCCCTGGACAATGTTAAATAGGAGTTAGTGCTACATGCTAACTTGATCCAAGGCCTTGAAGATGGAGCTAATCATTGCTTGAGACTCAAATAACATCGTTGGTCTCCCGAACAACTGGCTACAAAAACTGAAGACATGGAATCTAGACAAGGTTAATTTTAGGTAAATTTTCGAATTATCAGCATCAAAGAAGGCTTCGGCAACATCCGACCGGAGCAGGACGTGGCTAAGCTACTGCAGGACTCGCTAGGCCTTGACTATGCTCCAACATTATTTGTTCGTTCCTATAACTATATAGGCCTAATTAAAAAGGTTAATGAAGGTTTAAATAACGCGCACCGCAGTGATTTTAGTTCGACGATATTCGCTTGCAAAACAAAGTAGCTTGTTGAAAAAGGATAGTGAAGGACACCGAATTCTTCATCGCGGATATAATTGTGTGTTCCGTCTGTCTGAAACAAACCAAATATATTAAAAACCCTATTAAACCAACCAACCGCAGAACTGCGTCCAAACCCATTTTCGCTGGAAGTGAAGGAAATGAGTCATAATAGCCCCAATGTGAAATATAACTGGTTGTGTAAAATGATGTTCTGTCTGTATATATTATATACAATATATTAAGTGTAGCCTACCAAATAAAGGCCTATTACATTCCTCTCAAACGAATGTCTTTCAAATTGTACAATATATAGGCCCAACACTAAATGCAATAATAAATAAATGTGCGTTCTTGTGTCTGAGACGCATCGCCATGCCATGCATGAAGAGTATGGAGTACTCAACAACTTGATTCGTTATTATTCGTTCGTTCCTATAACTATATAGGCCTAATTAAAAGGGTTCATGAAGGGTTCGATAGAAGCGCAGCCCTGTGATTTTAGTTTGACGATATTCGCTTGCAAAACAAATAGAAAATAGAAAAAGGACAGTGAAGGACACTGAAATCTTCATTGCGGATATAATTGTGCATTCCGTCTGTCTGAAACAAACGTCGTTAAACAAACGTACAAACGTTAAATGTAAAATCAACTGTGTTCTTGTGTCAGACACACATCGCCATAGGCATAGTATAAAGTTCTCAACTACATAATGCATTATTATTTGTTCTTTCATTAAAAAGGTTAATGTCATTGTTGCCGTTATTATATCCTACCTTATCACCTAACAATGTAGGCATTTCCTTGTGTAACCTCATCTTTAATGGCCGCTGTCATGGTCCGCGTGGAAATAGGCGGACGCGAAAATAGATGCAGCTGGTTTGGGGGTGTCCTCGCGGGGGTCGGCCCTCGCGCGTATGTAGCATGGAAGCACTGGTAGTAGCACGTTAGTCTCACTGTCGCACGTTTTAGCCCTCACACGGCTGGGTGCACACGATATACAGCGGCGGTGAGGAAGAAGCGAGCAGCCTTCAAAGAGGCCTAAGAGATGCTATGCATATGCCCGGACACCAAATTCAGCCTTTTATTTCCAGCTACGCTGAGGATTACATTGTTGATCGCCGAACAACGCTCATTAGCATAGCATAGCATGGCTAGCATTTATTTCTCTTTTTGATACGCCAACAGAATACATACTGGCTTAAATACATCTTTATTTATTTTTTGCTCATTACTTAAAGGTAAATGTACTTAAAGGTCTTATCAAGGGGCATTTTGTACTAAGGGACATTTCATTTCTCTAGGCTACGTGCAGAGCCTGTGTAGGACCTTTTTTCTTTTTTTTCATGAAGCGGCAAGATCCATACTTAGCTTTTCTGTTTTTAGTTTTTTACTCAATCCACTGAAGTATCTTGCATTACCAGTCAGCCTCAGAGTTACATGACATCACAAAGACAATCCCACCAGGTTCTGTATCCTTCATCACTTGGAACAACAGAAGTATGGGAAATGCAGTTGTGCGCAATAAACATTTTTTTTTTCACATTTGAAATCATTCAACCCTGATATATTCCTTCAAGAAACGAATTTAATTAACAGTAGACTGGGGAGGCTTAGGGACAATTGGATTGGTCAGACCTACCATTCAAATTTTAACCACAACTCAAGAGGGGTCGCTATTCTTTTTAGGAAAGGAGTATAATTTGATGTAACCAATGTGATTTCAGATAAAAATCGTTATTTAATATTAGTAGGTAGTTTATATAATACGCCGGTTATTCTGGTTAATGTATATGGCACCAATTGGATGACTCAGAATTCTACTCAAAATGAATAGCCACTCTAGACACACCACCTGATAATGGGAGGTGACCTGAATTGCATTCTAAATGCTCATTTGGACAAAAGTCAGACAAGATAGATCTGTATCGAAATCTGCTGCGGTAATACACTAATTTCTTTAGTCATGTGACATTATAGATCCATGGAGAAAATTGAACCCAACAGCACGACAATATTCTAGGTACACCATACAGATTGTTTCCTGTTAGACAATAACCTATTCTCAAGTGTTACAAATACAAAATATCATGGTATAGTCATTTCTGATCATAGCCCATTTAGGAATGAGAAGTACTTATTGCAATGTAAAATCATGGAAATTCCATCATTGGGATAATCATGAGAATTCTTACGTGAGTGGCTCGAAAATGCTCTTGCCAGTCGCAAAAGTTCCCCTGATTACTTGTTTGATCTTTCGATTAGAGAGCATGTATCTCACATTTTTGCTCTACTGCCTCTAAATTTCCTCCACACAAGAACAAGATCTATATATCTTTAAAGAAGAATATACGATCAGCATTTTGATGTCTATCATCATAGAAACCAGAATTGTTATCGGGTTGATAGCTGACTGTACGCCACTGTGTGCACTAGACTAGGGGTGTGATGAAATATCGTGCCACGAAATTTCGCGATAGGAAAACGTGACGATATGCATCGATATGCATCGCGAGACGAGCATGACTCATTCACTTAACATAACCACATATTGTCATCATACCTTTTGTACATAGTACTGTCAGTGTCAACAAACATGGCAGACAGCAAGGTTGAGATAGAGGATGCTCCATCTAATTTTAAATCATTTGTATGGCAGTATTATGCGGTGAATAATGAAAACTTCGAAAGTGTTGTCGTCAAGACACACACAATTTGCAAACTTTGCAAAGCACGAATGCCGTACACAACGGCCAACACTACGAACATGACTTACCACCTTCAGCGCCATCACAAAGAAAAGGTACAGACCGGTACCAGTATGCCTGCTAAGAAACTAGCCAAAGGACAAACGACTGGATCAGTCATTTGCAACACTTTTACCCCAATCAAGTACGAGCAAAGGAAATCACCAAATGCATCTGTGTTTATATGGCTCATGACCTAAGGCCGTTTTCAGTTGTCAAAAACAAAGGCTTTCAGAAGCTAATTAACACTTTGGAGCCGAAATATAAAATTCCGTCTCGTGGACATTTCAGTCGTAACGTAGTTCCTTTACAGAGATGCAAAACATAACCCAGAGGTTGAATGCTGCCGACTGCATCTCAATAACATCCGATGGCTGGACCTCCCGAGCCACCCAGTCCTAAATCACAATCACAGCCCACACCATAGATGATGACTGGAAAATGGAAAGTTTTGTTTTGCAAACTCATCCACTGTTCGACTCTCATACCGGATTGAATATAGCGGACGTACTGAAGTCAGCTGTTCAAGAACGGAAGCTGGACAAGTCGTTGTTACAGACAACGCGAGAAATATGGAAACATGTCCATATCCTAGACTCTAAACAGGTAATCAGTCTGAAAGTCCCCTACAGTGGAGAACACTAACTTTATGTTGATATTTATTAATATGTTTTTTACTTAAGTGCAGAATGAAGTGCACTAGACTCAAAATAGGTAATCAGTCTGAAAGTGACTGGAGAACACTAGCTTTATGTTGATATTTTTTATATATTTTTTATAATTTAAGTGCAGATTGAAGTGCATTCTTTAAGTATTTCTAATTTAATTTCATAGTTTACTGTTATTTGAACTGTTGTTTCATACCTCAGCCATACTTTGTGGTAAACATTGTCCTACATTGTAAATTTTTTGACCCCACAAGGACACCCCCAACCCAGCCCCGCCTATTTCCACGCAGACCATGACAGTGCTAATTAAAGACAGGGTTACACAAGGAAATGCCTACATTGTTAGGTGATGAGGTAGGATATAATAATGGACATTGGTATATATTGCAATAATTATATTATTTTATTTAACCTACTTTATTTTAAATACAAATCAGCCGTTAATAATTTATCATAAGTGACAGTAGGCATAATGGAGCTGTTTTCAGCCAACTTTAACAGTATGATGAGTACCTTGAACGCGCTTATTCATTAGTTTTACCATTTACTAGATACTACATTTATACTAGGGATTAATGAGTTTAGCGCTCTGTCATTGCCCATTCCAAAACGCAGCCGGTCATTTACCAGCTTCACTGGCGCTGTGCAATACTTTAAGAAAACGGTGAGGCTTGATATTTCGGACTGATTAACTTTACTTAATTCCAATGATGAGCATGACATTGAACTCAACTCGTGTAATTTTTTATCACGTCTACACACTTTCCTCAGTGCTCTGAACTTCCCTCCCGATGGTTTTCCCATTTAATTTTATAAGGCTTTTTCTTCCAAACTGGTTCCTATACTATACAAACAAATCTAAAATAAGGGCGAACTACCCCCAACGCTCACCCAGGCAGTGATATCAGTATTATTAAGAACAGATAAATACCTGTTAAACTGTGCTTCATACACAGCTATTATCCTTTTATGTTGCAATTATGAAATATAAACCAAAGCTTTGGCAATTCACTTATATGACGTTATACCTCAAATATATCACTTGGATCAAACAGGCTTGGTTAGGGCTGGACTGGGACAAAAAATTGGCCCTGGCTTTTTTTTTACCAGGAAAAGTCTCATTGTGATTAAAAATCTATTTTACAAGAGCGTCCTAGCCAAGACAGGCAGCAGCATTAACAGGGTTGCAGACATATACATATAACAATTTACATGAAAATAAAAGAAAAATTACAGAAACATAAAATATAAATGTAGGTTAATAATAATAATGCGTGTAAATATGCGTACCTACTGTATGATTCCCCCAAACCACTACACAGCTGAGTAGTAGTCCTAAGTGCCGTGGAGTATACCAGTGCAAGTGGACCAGTATACCAGTGCAAGTGGACCAGTGTACTCACTCACTCTTGACTGACTCCCTGGTAATTTTAATATTATGACATGATATGGACCTAGGTCACTTGCAGCAATGTGGGCTTAGCCAACACAATGCTGACAAAATAACATTAGCAAGTTAACGTTATTTTGTCAGCATTACATAATGCTGACAACATAACAAAACATTTCTGTTTTGTTGTTATCCTCATAAAAAGTGTGTACTTTTGACACACTCTGTGAATTGAAGTCTTGTGCTGACAGTTAAATTGTGTTAAAAAAATCTGTATCTTGGAAGAAACAGTTTTGATTGCTCTGTCGATTTCTACGCTTTCCTCTGCGCACCATTGTTTTGAAATTGTGTGGACTGCACCGCTGCTTGACCATCATAAACTGAAACTCCCTCCTCCTAGCCTAGCACCAATTGCTCCTATAATTTTTCAATTTTTGGAAGAGGCTTTCAACGGGCTCGATGCCAGACTGATCTGTGGAGAGAAGCAAAATGTGAATTTGCGAGATTAGGATGATCTCAGAAGGCTAATTCATTACTATAAATCAGAGATTCAAACTATGTCACTTTTCAGCGTAATTTGCCATTTTTATTTCAAAATAGGTCATTCATGTGGATTGTGTAGATCTGCAATAAAAATATCTGCCTCGCATACACGCCTGGTAAAGCAGGGCCCTTATGAATGAATGGCTTATTTTGAGAAATTAGAACGGTAAAAAAAAATTCCCTTCTCCATTCTTCTGTTACTGCCCACCTAAATCCAAGATTATCACAGACTCAATGGCTACATTTTAATGTTAAACATGAGGTTACGTGACAGAAAGATATTTTATCATGACTCATTTGAACTGAATCCAGAACCCTTTGTTAATTTCTACCTTTTAGGCAGGTAATCTGTCCATGCAACTAAAACTTCTGAAAAATATATTGGGGGAAATCAAGTTTGTAATTTGTGAATTCCCTATGTAGGATGAGACTCTCTTTTAAGGCTTGAGTGATGCATTCAGTAGATCTCAAGAAGGTTTTGAATACTCAAAGATAAAGCAACCAACAGAACATATAATTAATAATATATTAACTTTATCAAGTCCAGTATAATAATTGAATGCCAGCTGGTTGTAGTCGAATATTTCTTGAAGAGGTCCTCTTAATAATTTAATCAATAACTTTAACTTTATAACTTTAGTAAAGACTATAAAAATGAATCGAAGTCGAACACGGTGGATGAAAATTGAAGAAAAATTGGTTTATTGTGCCGTACAATAACCGGGTTAGTTCATGAAGCAACCACCTGTTTGTTTCAAAGTACAGGCTTTTGTACAGTTTTCAAGGTTGGGGATGACAGACATTTTCAGGGTGGACACTTTCAGGTTTAGAACATAAGTTTTCTTCTCATGCAGTCTAAACATTTTTGGTGGGCATGGTGACCGTCGCCTTCTGTGCTGGCGCCTCATTTTAGATAAGATACCTGTGGGCCTTGTGACCCTCGCATTCTGTCCTCGTGTCTTTCTTTTTAGAAAGACACGTCTGGTCAGGGCGCCTTCTTATCAAAGCCAAGGTTTAGGATGACGTAGCTCTTGCTTTCATGTGCTACATAAGATCAATTTATGAAACGTGGCCTATTCCTTGATATAACTTATTTTTCAGTATTTTAAGATCAATAATGCGTTAGTATATGATTATATACTAGAATACATTTGTATGGTTTAATATGTGGTTATGGGCTTGATTTAACTTTACCCGGACTAGTATCTGATTATATACTTGACTATATCTCTCAGGGTTACATGCTTGGATTCCTTTGTCTGGATAAATATCCAACATTCCCCCCTTTGGGGCTTGTAAAGCCCCACAACTTAGAGTTCACGAGTCACCATTGATTATCGACAAAACCCTCACACAACCCATATCAGCCCAGGGATTTCAACCTGTGGTCTGTTGGCCAGGGATTTCAACCTGTGATCCGTTGGTGCATCAGGGAACGACCATCAATCATGGAACGTGCATAGAGCTTTTACGTTGATAGGAGAGAATCTTAACCTGAAAGTTATCCCGATAGTATACATGATATGGCATTAGT
>OOFB01031301.1:107953-125453 GCA_900323305.1 Trachyrincus murrayi | reverse complement strand
ACAGCACTATATGGCTGGACTACTGCGATGCACTATACACAGGAGTTGTTAGCTGCTCTCTTCCCTGTTTGCAGCTTGTCCAGAACGCTGCTGCTAGACTCCTGACTGGCACCCCTGGGACCACACCAACCCCTTCATTGGCCCGCAGTTAGATTTAGAGTTGATTTTAAGGTTTTGTTATTCGTTTTAAAAGCTCTGAATGGGTTGACACCTTCTTATATCTCTGACCTCCTACGCCCCCATTCTGCTTCTAGCTCACTTGGGTCCTCTGACCAGATGCTTTGAAGTGTTCCTGCTTCAACTAAAGGGTGGTGTGCCCCTAAGCTGTGGAGTAGTCTGGTCACTTTCAAATCCCGCCTGGAGGCCTATTCTTTCTCCCTGGTTTTTGAATTAAACCGAGACTATTTTGAGCATGTGTCTTTCATCTACTGTTCTGTTTTAGCGTCTGTCTGTCATTTTATTTGATGCTGTAAATTGCTGTTTTAATGAACCTAAGCTGTGTGTGAGCTGCAGCACTGTGGTTGTTATAAATAAAGTGACTTGACTTTTGGTTTGGCTGGCTTGTCAGATTGTGCTGGCGAAAATGTCAAACAATTCTCAGTGATGTTCCCCTCAAAGTGGAGGCAGTCCTCACCAGGAGGCAGTCCTCACCAGGAGTCAGTCCTCACCAGGAGGCAGTCCTCACCAGGAGTCAGTCCTCACCAGGAGGCAGTCCTCACCAGGAGTCAGTCCTCACCAGGAGTCAGTCCTCACATTCTGCACATCCACTACTGCGTCTTGATGAGTTCACACATTAACAGAAACTATCTCTCGCTCTCTCTCCCTAGAATTCTCTTGCGATGCCACATCGGCACAGCGTCCTGCACTGGGCTCAGCTCCTCCTGCTCCTCTGCATCTCGGAGGGCGAAGCCCTTGGACACGTCTATCCCCGCTTCACCCGCAACAACACAGAATTCCAGCACTTGCTGCTCCACCCGGACCCCACCGTGGGAACCGTGTACGTAGGCGCAAGGGACCACCTATTCCAACTGGACGGCTCGGAAGGCCTTCGCCTGCAGCAGGACGAGCGGACCGGGCCGGTGAGGGACAGCAAGGACTGCCTCCCCCCGGTCACCGAGTCCAACTGCCCGCAGGCCCAGTGGACGAGCAACTACAACCAGCTGCTGCTGGTGGACCCGTGGGCGTCGGAGCTCATCACGTGCGGCAGCGTCCACCAGGGCACATGCCAGAAGCGCAGCCTGGCCTCCGTGAGCCTGCTGCTGTTCTCCAGCGAGCGGCCCGTGGACACGCAGTACGTGGCCGCCAACGACCCGGGCGTCTCCACCGTGGGCCTGGTGGCGCGGCCGCGTGGCACGGGCCGCGTGGTGATGTACGTGGGGCGGGGCTACACCGCCAGCCACCCTCCCATCTCCACCCGCCACCTCACCTCGCTGCCGCTCTTCTCGTACGAGGAGACCGCCAAACTGGCGGTGGCGGGCCGGCTGTCGGAGTACGACCACCACTTTGTGACTGCGTTCGCTCGCCGCTCGCACGCATACTTCCTGTTTTACCGGCGCGACATCTGGGCGCCGACCCGGGAGTACCGCACCTACGTGGCGCGCGTGTGCCTGGGGGACGCGTCCTACTACTCCTACGTGGAGCTTCCCCTGCTCTGCCGCTCCTCCTCCTCCTCCTCCTCTCCCAGGAGTTATAACCTGCTCCAGGCAGCACAGGTACTTCGTCTTCCTATTAAATTGTAGTTATTTTATAGTATTACTGTGACTGGGAGGTATTATATAGATCAAAATACCTCACAGTCAAAGTAACACTGTAAAATAAGGATTTTATACATTTCTGGACGTTTTCTGTTCTGTTGACTCTTCATCCTGCTTCAGAGGTTACTGTTCCTCCATGCTCTCTACCAGGTGGGGCAGAGCAGCGGTCCGGACGGGGACACTCTGTTGGGGGTCTTCGCGGCCCACCTCAGCTCCACCTCCACCTCCAGCAACAGCAAACCCTCCGAGACCTCAGACACCTCCGCCCTCTGCCGCTTCTCTCTGGACCGGCTGGACCGGAGCATCGACTCCACCCGGGACCTGTGCTACACCCAGGACGGCCGGGTGGAGGGAGGCAGCCAGGTGGCCTACATTGAGTACGAGGTCAAGTCCAGCTGTGCCATCCTCCCCACGGTAATCAATCAATCACGTGACCCTTATGCCCTTTTTAATGAGTCAGTAACATATGAATGTTTGCACGGCAGCACTATGATCACTGGCCTTCTGGACTGAGTCATTCAAAATGACATTTGGGTCAGTTTTAGAAGTAAGAACACGATGGAGCGTAAACACAGGATGTGGTTTTTCCCTCTTAACAAAGTAGGAAGTCGTAATGGGCCCTCGTTAGGACAGCGATGCACATGAAGCACTAACTCAGGCAAGGAGGGTGGAGCGATTAGTTACTCTGCATTTGTTTTGTTTTTTACAAACGTGTATTTGTCTCACCTCTAAGTCTCGGTGGATAAAACTTTACGTTTTCTTGGTGCAAAATCAAAACAGCCACTCCCGAGTATTGCTTTGCATTAATACATTGTTCAATCCATTTTAAGATCCATTAAGTGTCTGTTGGCTTTCACTCACCAGTTTTAAAGACCTGAATACAAAATGATATGTTCATTTCTTATTCATTGAACATTAGGCAGGTTTAGAAGATAACAAAGTACAAAGAAGATATATTATAATCCAACCGTATAATACAATATAACACAATACAGTACAATACAGTACAATACAATACAATACAACAGATAATAATTAGGATAGCCTACAAGTTTGGTTTGATCAATATCTTTTTGCATGTGGCTCCAGAACACCCTGAAGGCGTATCCGTGTGGCTCTGATCACACACCTAGTCCAATGGCAAGCCGGATACCACTGGAAGCAGAAGCGGTATTGGACAGTCCGGCCGCCCGTCTCACTGCGGTCGCTGTGGATGTAAGAGAGGGCCACAGCATTGCGTTTCTCGGGGACTCCAAAGGAAACCTGCACAAGGTAACCGATTCACACAACACCGAGCTAAACGAGTTTCCTCTCGGGAGAGGAAGCTGCTACCAGCCACCATGACTTACCCACTTCTTCACAACCTTCTTGAGAGGATGTTGAGAATTATAAGAGGGTAGTGTGTGTGTGTGTGTGTGTGTGTGTGTGTGTGTGTGTGTGTGTGTGTGTGTGTGTGTGTGTGTGTGCGTGCGTGTGCGTGCGTGTGCGTGTGTGTGCGTGTGCGTGCGTGTGCACGCATTAGTAGTGCCCCTGACAGATCATTTTTCCATTATTTTATAATTCAGGCCACCTTTGTTAAGGTTCACATGTTGTGAACCTTTGTGGTTTTGCCAACTTATAAGGGACAATAAAGATAAATTGAACACATCTACGGACACACGCTTTCAGCGTGGCATCTCTCCAGCCTCGTTCTCTCCATACGTATGACTAATCTATACATCACAATATCACTTCGTATGCCAATGCATCATTTATTTACTTCCTAGTGATGAGTATTTACTTCCTGCAGCGAGCCAGAGCTAAGTCCATCACCGGGAAGCGTGAGACCGAAGTAGTGAGACGGTGCTATAGCGCCCGTTGCGTTCTCGTGATATGGAGCCGTTGTTTCCGAGGATGGCCGAGTGCTGCTGATCTCATTAGGACGATGTAATGTGAGGAATCACTTCACAGACCTCTTAAAACGGCGGTGTCTTCCTGCCCGCTGTATCAGGTTTAAATGTGTGATAATCACATTCAGGACCACTTTCATCCTGCTCAGGTTTTCATTTCACGTGTGGTGTCCGGACAGCATGTTTTCAACTCTTGGGCTCGCTGTTGAAATGTGGGATGTGTTTTTTCATTATCGATGTACTTTTTTGGATTGAATTGCTGTTTTGATGACTTATAATGTGTTCATGTGTATACGAGACTAAGTCTAATTGTTTCACATCGGTCAACTTTGGAGGAGTTGACCGCTCCTCGGTCCACCGCTAGTTTCTGTATTGTTCACGACCCCACCCAACACTTTTATGAATTATAAATATATGTTGCATTCATTTGAGTCAGTTTTATTATGTTAATACATTTCTTTTTGTTATTACATATTTCATCGCAGCATAATTGATTTGGACTACAGAGATAGTTCAACAGTACTATTTTACAATCCAGTACTACACAATATGTCCCTAAAATCAGTTGCTAAATAATCAAATACTTAATACGGCAAACAAATGGTGGTAAAAGGTAAATATGCTTGCAGGTGTTTTTGGGGTCTGACGGTCAAGTAAAGACATACGCTATCTCAGCAGTCCAACCCAACGCCCCGATCCACAGAGACCTGCTGCTGGACCCCCACGGAGGCCAGCTCTACGTCATGACAAGCAACACTGTGAGTCTACACACCTGGGAAACCTTGCGTATGTCGTCATGTTTTTGTATAAAAGAGCACCGAAAAAGTCCCGCTTATCCTGTGTTTGAATATATGTCGGAACTCTGGATTTCCCCGAACACACGGAAGGTGTCTTGCGTCATTTGCTTCCCACTCCCGACTCCGAACCCCCCCCCCCCCCCCCCCCCACAAACACAGACACACACACACACACACACACACACAGACACACACACACACAGACACACACACACACAGAACGTCGATGCTTCACAGACTTCTACGGTATTTCCACATCCACCCGTTCACCCAGATGTCTCCCTACATATAATTTGTCGTTATTGTCTGGCTTTGGCACTTCCTCAAGCTGTGTCTTTATGCCCGTGTCAAACCCGGGGCATAAAGGGACGTAGAGGGGCCAGATGGCTGCTGGGGTCAGAGTTCATCAGCCCTACTGTGAGAGGTACAACAGTGTGAGGGATTTGCGGGGTCAAAAGGGGTCAAACGGGGTCAGACGTACACAATGGTATTGATCAGAGAAAATGCTCTACATTGTATTGGCTCACTCCCTACAGAGTGTTGCGTCTGTGTGGGAAGTTGATAACATACATGAACAAACATACATGTTGTTTCCCACATTCACGTTCAATCAACAGCCTGCTGTTTCACACAGAAGCCTCATGGACAGATCCGATGAGCCATAGAAAGCACAAAGTGTGGGATATGGATATTGATGGGTAATGAAAAAGTATTATTAGCATTTATTTTTGCTGGGGGAGCACAATCCATGTACGTAACATACTATATGGCTGCATACTACAACCTGAAAAGTTATTTTAATAGTAAAATTAACCTACAGTTAAACCCGGCCACACACACACTCACACGCATGTGCAATCATTTTCGGAAACATTTTTTTACTCACTTTCACACAATTTTAACATTATAAAAGTTGTGAATTATTTTTATTTTTTATTTTTATTTTTGTTACTTGCTGGATACGGGGGCCCCTGGTGGCCCCCGAGCCATTGCTTATACCTTGTCTAGCTATTAACGGCCCTGTGTGCTGTTCTCTGTCAGGTGGAGAAGCGTCCGGTGGCCGAGTGTGGAGACCACCTGGACTGCTACTCCTGTCTCTCGGCCAGAGACCCCTACTGTGGCTGGTGTGTCCTCGACGGACGGTAGGTCTGGGGGTGTGCGTGTGTGTGCTGTGTGTGTGTGTGTATGTGTGTGTGCGTGATTGTGTGTGTCCACACTATAAGGGGAAGAACCAGGGAAGGAAAGAAAGAAAGATTGAAAGAAACAATGAAACAATGAAACAATGAAAGAGATAAGAGACCACCTTATACCACCACCACATTTTTAATGATGATATATATTTTCTCTCCCTCTCTCTCTCTCTCTCTCTCTCTCTCTCTCTCTCAAGCTGTGGTCTTCGGGAGGACTGTCAGCGGGGTTCCCTCAGGGGCCACTGGCTCTGGAGCTTCGACCCGGCTCAGCAGTGCCTCGCCATCCAGGAGCTCAGCGTCTACAACGTCAGCCGGGGAGACAAGACGCCGGTAATGTGTGGCCAACCGACGGCCCTCAGGGGAGATCTTTGGATTTGGATTTTAACCATTTTATTAAAAACAACTATTTTATGAAAAAATAATATTTGTCCCTTATTCATCACTGTTCTTAACTGTGTCTGTTTTTATCTTGTGAAGCACTTTGTAACGTGGTTTTGAAAAGTGCTATAGAAATAAAGCTTATTATTATTATTATTATTATTATTTATTCCTATCTATTTGTTCCTCAGATAAGAGTCTCTGTTCCGGGCCTGCCGGCTCTGGGGAAGGAGGAGCTCTACTCCTGTTTCTTCCAGGACTCAGAAGCTCCTGCCAGACTGTCCAGCACCGGCGTGACATGCTCCACCCCCGATGCCGACATCCTGCCCCTCATTGGCCAGGGCGACGGTGAGCAAGAAGTGTTTCCTAAATATTATGACGACGGCGTAGTGTGTTGTTGTTGTTGTTGTTGTTGTTGTTGTTGTTGTTGTGCTGGCGTGGCAGAGCCTGGCAGTGGGAGGCGTCGTGGTGAGATTCCCACGTCAAAGCCACGATTCAGGCGGGTTCAGTTAGAAATAAGTTTGATTGACAGAAAACTGTTTTACATGTTTACCAGTTTAAATCATTGCATGTTTTTCTTTATACCGTGGGAAATAAATGCACGCAGCATTCAGCTGAGTTGATTTAATTCATTTTGTGTATTGATCAGCGGTCAGATGTCCACAGCGTGCATCCATGAACGATGCGTTAAATCACTGAGCTAAGTTATGTGAGTGTTAGTGTATTAGTGATGAATGAGTGATTCATGCCTGCAGACTCTGTGATGGTGACTCTGTCCCTGCGCTTCGTCAACATAACGGTGGCAGAAACACAGTTCACCTTCTACAACTGCAGCCTAGTCCAGCAACTGTCTGGACGCAGACCGTAAGTACACGCACGCAAACACGCAAACACACACACACACGCACGCACACTCACTCACTCACACACACACACACGCGCACACACTCACACATACTCAAGCAAACACATAGACATGAACACATGCTCACACACATGGTTTTTGCAAGTCAGTGCATAAAAGTATCGACGTGGTCGAGTGCATAGAAGCACTTTACCCAACGGGACTCACAGTGAACATACACCATGATGTCGCAGAGTCGGTAAGGTCCGGCGTCTTGCTCAAGGACGTATACAGGTGGGTTGGGTTTCGAGCCCAGGGCCTTTGGGCTGGGAGTGCACCTGTACACACGCACGCCTGTAATAACGCTGCTTGTCTGATCTCTCCGCTGTGTGCCAGGTGTCAGGGCTGCGTGGGCAGCCGCTGGGGCTGCAACTGGTGCATTCACCACCACCTCTGCACTCACAAGCACACCTGCGACCACGGAGTCACCATCTACAACCAGAAGGTACGCCCGGTTGGTCCGGCTAACTCTGGCCAAACCGCATTCATCCCGTCGTCATGGGGATGAGATACTCAGAGGAGACTTCTGGACGTGAATTAGTGGAGTACAATTCTCAAGTCAACAAGTCTATTTAGTTTTTAAGTCCAATGCAAAAAAGTCGATCGGTAGACCCAATCGGTAGACCTAGTGACCACCTAGTAGACCTATCAACCTATCACCGGTAGACCTATCAACACACCTAGTGACCGTGTGAGAAGCCACACCTAGTGTGGCTTCTCACACGGTCACTAGGTGTGTTGATAAACTCTTCTATTATTCAAAAGGTTGTATTATTCACTCAACACATTTCACGTCTCACTGCACTTGTGCGCTTCTGTTTGCCATACATTGCCTTATTTATCATGCATTTCCTTTTTTCATTATTGTTGAGCATTATTACTCATTCGCAAAGTTCTGTTCAATCATTTCCATGCCGTCCCTTTTTATCCCCCCCCCCCCCTCTCGCTGCATACCCGCTGTTACCCCATTCAGGTGAAAACACCCACCCACTCACCCACCATCACACCACTGGCCCCCCCACCACCCACTGTCTTAGCTGTTACACCTTCAGATATGATGACAACAACAACACAACAACAACACCCACAACAACAAAACAGCCCCCACCCACAGCACCACCACCTAGCTTGCTCGTAGCAACCATCCCCCCAACGACCACCGTCGAGGCTGTAACACCACACGGCCCGTCTGACAGCTCCTCCGTCAGCCCGTCCTCCCCGGCCGCTACTGACGCACACACCGGCGCTCTCTGGCCCTCCGGCGGTGAGACGGCGACACCGGCGAGCGGTGGGGTGGGAGGAGATCATGACGTCACCGCAGGAGGCTCCGCAGAGCAGAGCATCATGGGTAGTGACCACCGTAGCCCAGACCTCTCTGATAGGCCGACCACCGGGCCGGAACCGCCCTACTCCTACTCCTACCCTAAGACTACGTTACCCAGCGGAGCGAGCGGCCAGTACGAATCCCACCGCAGTACCGTAGAGCCCATGACCCAATCTGTAGGCTCCTCCTCCTCCTCCGACCTCAGCTCAACTAGTTCTGGGAAATCTAGGGAGGAAGTTCCCGTGGCTGAGGAGCTTCCGCCAGACATTTCGATGATGGATGAGGGGAAGACGGAGGAGGCGATGGATCCGGCACTTTCCTCTGCAGGTCCGTCTGGGGCCTTGGGCACTGAGCAGACACACTCTATTGACCATGAGGCCAGGCCTGACTATGCAGCCATGTACCAATCAGATGCTTCAGATGCCGCTACACTTCTGGTGAGTGGAAAAGCGGGAGGGGCGGAGTGGACCGGGGCGGGGGCCGCGTCACAGTCTGATGTGAGATTCTACACAGACTACTGATAATAGGTGCAAGATGCCATATTACAGATCAATAGCTCCCTTCCTTTGAGGATCTCCCACATGTGCTTCACCTGGCCAGGCGGCAGCACGACACCATTTCCATCTGCCAAATGTACCCTGAATGAGTTTGCATGAATTCCCATCCCACCCATCTTTTATTATGATTTTAATTGCTATTCATCCTTTAATTCTGTTTTCGTTATCAATCATATTGCCCTAACTCAAGGAAAAACAAAACCGATTCTGTTCTTTCTTGGTGGTATCTCGTTTGAAAGCAGTACTTGGGAATACAAGCCTGGGGACCTGCCATGTTTGTCCTGCATGTTCTATCAGTGTTCTGGAGTGTAACACATGATGCTGGTCCGGGGTCTGTAATGTAACACATGATGCTGGTCCGAGTTCTGTAGTGTAACACATGATGCTGGTCCAGGTTCTGTAGTGTAACACATGATACTGGTCCGGGTTCTGTAATGTAACACATGATGCTGGTCCGGGTTCTGTAATGTAACACATGATGCTGGTCCGGGTTCTGTAATGTAACACATGATGCTGGTCCAGGTTCTGTAGTGTAACACATGACGCTGGTCCGGGTTATGTAATGTAACACATGATGCTGGTCCGGGTTCTGTAATGTAACACATGACGCTGGTCCGGGTTCTGTAGTGTAACACATGACGCTGGTCTGGGTCTTCTCCTGCCAACAGGAGTGTCCTTGTGTGGAGAAGGTCCAGAGCTCCTCTCTTCTCCCAGTTAATGTGGAGAGTAAGATCACTCTGCTTGGACAACATCTCCACCTCTTTCAGGTACAGGAACAAAAGCTTTATTGCCTGTCTTACAATCCCTTTCCCTAAACGACGTTCACGTCTCTGTTGCTGATGCGCAGCCATGCTGGTTTATATGACCAGAACAGATGACGTCACTAGAATCACTTTCCTTCTAATTGTGTTTGTGAACGGCGGTGATTTTCTCTGTCATGTTCCTTGATTCACAGCAGTGGGTTGGTAGATAGAACATGGTTAAATGTATTCTAATTCCTAACTCTGGTGTGTTTTTTGTGTGCGTTTGTGTGCGGGGTGTTCAGGATGAGGACCTGGACTACGAGTGTGTGTTGGACGTCGAGAGTCGCTCCGTCGTGGTGGAGGCCTCAGTTGAGACGCACCCTACAGAGCCAACCGTGTTTTTCATCACCTGCCAACTCCACCAGGTCAGAACATGAAGCTTCAAGCATGAAAAAGAAACGTCATTTCTTTTGCACATTTCCTACATTACTTTAGGCTGACACAGCGGCCAATCAGCGAACCCCGGCGAGTGATGTAGATAGACGAAACCGGGCAGTGGACATTGGACATTTCTTAATTAATAGAATCGTATTTATGCTGCTTTGGAATCTGTTTGATTTGAACGCAAGAAGTTTTTACTTCAATGAAAATGGTAGCGGTAACGTACGCTAATGGTGAGCAGGGTTGAGAAGCGAATATGGTCTGGCTGTGCGAGGCTATGGGATGTGCGTGCAGCTTGATATGCGTGCCCTGATGTTGTGCCCTTCGTGTAAACAGATGAGACAATCTAGATCCAAAAAAACTGTTGTAGAATCTGCAAACAGGGCCATAGATTGAGTTAATGTTGTTGTGTTTCATTTGTTTCAGTACACCTATACGGCCCTGGTGGAAGAATACCGGGCTGTTGTCAATATTAGAAGGAGGAACAGCTTTGTGATTGACAGTGCTGAGGATTTGCATGGTGAGGAATGTTATTTTGCTGCTGTAATATGCGTCTGTCTGTCTGTTTGTTTGTTTGTTTGTTTGTATGTGGTCATTTCTGTTTCCCCATTGTGTCAATTTGGTTATCGTCTTCAAAAAAGTGCTTTGTGAGAGACCGCATATGTAATTCAGCACGGCAAACACACACAGAAACACAACACAAAAACAACATGTGTTGTGGGTTTCTGAGTGGGTTTTCTCTGTTTGAGCTCCCGATCCGCTGGCCTGTCTCTGCTTATCGATCCGACTGGGAAACATTCCATCACAAAATGTCACGTCTGTAACTGTTGGTCTCTTGGTCTCTGGTCCCTCGCCGCGGTCCAGTGACGCTCTTCAACTGCTCGGTGGGCCGCTCCGACTGCAGCCGGTGCCGGACGGCCCAGCCGCGGTACGGGTGTGTGTGGTGCAGCGCCGCTGCCGCCTCCAGCTGTGTGTACGGGGCCTCGTGCACAGAGGAGGTCACGCACGCCTGCCCCGCCCCCGTCATTCACTCTGTAAGTCCAGTCGACCAATCGAGGAGGATCTCATTTCACGGGGCGATCTAGCTCGGAAGTGATCCAGCAGATGTTTATGTGTGTTGAAGTATTATTATTATTATTATGATTATTATTATTATTAGAGTTCATTATATTGTATTCATTACCTTAATTAGATGCAGTTGTTTTGTTAGCCTGGTCTATTATTAAGGAGTGTCTTGTTTTATCGAAGCTCCGTTAAATCACTTGTTGGGAGCCTGCGGTCTTGCGCTCCCGTCACTATACAAGTGTACGGTTGTTTATGTTAAAATAGACCAAATCCAGGCCACTGAACTCAGTCTATACTGAGCTGCTTGCTTATTTTCCAGTGAGGTCACATTCACGTTCATGTGAGCCAGTCTTATAATGTACACCTTACCCACACCACAGTGTGCATGTCTTCCACCAGCAACGGTGCTGCAACCTGTGGTTGGACGTATCTGTATCTGTCGTGATTTCCGAGGGTTCAACGTAATTGTTTACAGTCGCCTTTTGTTTTCCCGCTGTGTCAGATCGACCCGGTTTCTGGCCCAGTGGAGGGAGGGACAGTGGTGACCATCTCAGGCTCGAACCTGGGTCAGAGACCCGAAGACGTCCAGAACTCTGTGTCTGTCGCCGGCGTTCCCTGTCACGTCATCCCCAGCAGATACGAGGTCTCCTCCAGGTAAGTCACGCACGCGACGCGCGTGACGATGATGAGGGAAACACGGGTCGTCTCACGTGATGTCTTCCTCTTCTAGGATAGTGTGTGAGACCACAAGCAGCGGGGAGGAGAAAAGCGGCCCGGCGTTGGTCTCGGTGAGGGGGGGCGGACGCGGGGGGTCCACTCACGTCTTTAGCTTCCAGGTAAGCACAAGTAGCCCGATAAACGTCCTGAATCTCTATTTGGTTTCACTTCATAATTCAGCCTGACGTTTCTTCCCGTCCGAGACGTTTCCGGAGACCGGGCTGCGAGTTGCTTCCACCTCAACCAATCGCTAATGCGGATAGCGATTCTGCGAGTCACGTTGCTCTCTGTTGGGGATTTTTGAGCCGATATTTCTGGAAGTTTGTTCAAAACAGCTTCAATAGCAGAATCCATAGACATACTATGTTACAGCCGAACCTCTGATCCATCAGTCCTACTATGTTATAGCAGAACCTCTGATCCAGCAGTCCTACTATGTTATAGCAGAACTTCTGACCCAGCAGTGTTTCCTCTTCACCCGGGTAGGACCCCTTCCTGACCAGCGTCTCCCCACTCAGAGGGCCCAAGGCAGGGGGCTCCAAGCTCTGCATCAGGGGCCACAGGCTGAGGACCGGCCACGCTGGGGAGGTCAGCGTCTTCGTCGGAGTAGTGCCGTGTCTTGTGTGAGTGGCCAGGGGCCTCGTTTGTCTGGGAAAGAAATTAATGAACGATAATTCATCGTAATCACACAAACAATCTATCCATAATGGAACCGTAATGATAACATGCACAAAGAGGAACACACAGTTCAGTAGTTTATGATACATTGCTGTTACTGGTTGAACATGCATACTGAGACACTTTAGACGCATGTGTATAATGGTCAATAATGTAGTTTCAATAATGTAGCCTATACTGTTAATAATGTCCACCTTAACTAGGTATATTTTCTGTATTTATTGTTTGTAGTTTTTACTCTTTTTTAATTTCTCCTGTCCTGCAGGTACTTTCTGCTGTGACACCTGAATTTCCTGTCTGTGATTAATAGACAAGTGCCATTTTATCTTCTCATCTCTCTGCCCAGACTCAGCATCGAGGATGATCAGATCAGCTGTCAGAGTGGTAGCAGCAACCGGACCGGAGGCCACGCTATCACCGTGCGTTTCGGCGGGGCCGAGCGCCATCTACAGGGCATGACCTATCACTACACCCCCAACCCAAACATCACCAGGGCTTCGCCATCCAAAAGCTTCCTCAGGTCGGTTTTCTCTTTCTGTCCTGGCGCGTGCTCTCAAAGGTACTTATACTTATAGTACAATATACTATTTCTCATAAAGATTCAATATGTTTTGTACATAACATTTTGTTAAAGGTACATTATGCTGGATTTGCTATTTCAAGCAAGCTCCAGTCAAAGTGTTTTAGAAATGCTCCTCACCCATCCCACCCTCGAAAAGCGAGGCTTGCTAAAACAACTTCTCTACGCTGCTGCAGAGTCGGAGCAGTTAACCCAGATCCCTGTAGCCTTAAAGTTAGCGTCTACAAGGGAGAATGTGTTTTAGAGCGCATCCTCTAAAACACAGCTCATCTCTGGTCTGTAGCGGCGGGAGAACCATCCGAGCGTCCGGTCACAACTTGGACGTCGTCCAGGAGCCAAGGCTCCGGGTCACTCTCAGCCCGCCGGACCCCCTCCCCCCCAGGAGGAGGAGGAGGAGCGTTCCAGGAGCGTGGAGCAGACTGAGGAGGATCGTCCCGGAGCCGGACTGCCCTGACGGGACGCTGTGTGGCGTCAAACAGGTGGGTGCACTCAACAAATAGGACCACGATGGCAGCAATGGATATAACATAAAAATAATAAGAATAACAGCAATACATTGTTATTACCCTGTGTTTTTCAATATCCACAGTTACCTTACATTAGACTTATGTATAATGGTTTAATAATATGTAATAACTTAATAGTTTCAGTAATTATAGCATATATTGTCAATCATTTCTACCTCAACTGTCGATAATGTTTCATGTCTACTACTCTTACTGTGTATATAGACATATTTTCTGTACATGTTTTGTAGTGTTATTATTTCTGTATTATTTGTACCGCTGTCTTCCCTTACCCCGCCTTCTTCTTGTCACTAAACGGGTTCGTCCGCCTTGTTATTCGTGTTCACGTGTTCACGTGTGGCCCAGCACGAGTCTCTGTGTGCGGTGATCAGCCCCTCCGTGATCCAGTGTGTGACCCCGGCGGTGGGCCCCGAGGCCAGGAGGGCCCGGGTCAGGGTCCACTTCCTGCTGGACAGCCTGCAGTTTGAGTTCAGCAGCGTCAGCGGCGGAGGCGAAGCCTTCAGCTACCAGGCCGACCCGCTGCTCTTCCCGCTCAACCGGAAGGACCGCAGCAAGCCGTACCACCACAAGCCGGGCAGCATCATCTCGGTGGAGGTGAGTCGGCGACCGTATATACTACCACGCTGTTAAGGCACCGGAGTGCCGTCGGAAAAATTGCGACGGTATTGATCTCTGAAGGGAAGCGTGGGTGTAAAGTGCAGAGACGATTCAAGATTCAAGAAGTTTTGAATAGTTTGAATAGTTGAATATTTTTTTTCATGCATTCCCACAACAAAATAAAAGTGAAACATAAAATTGAATAATAGATTAAATAAATCTAATTAAATAAAGAAATAACAAACATTACGTACATTTTAAATGATTGACTGAACAAATGATGAAAGATGTGATGAAAGATCAAAATAAACATATCTTTTTAAATATTTTATACTATTTTATATATTGATCACGTAGTCGACCCTTGCCTTGTGTTACACTGTGCATTTGAGAAATAAAAGCCCTTTGACTCCTGCAGGGAGTGAACCTGGACATGGCTATCTCCAAGGAGGAGGTGGTGGCTCTGATTGGGGACGGTGTCTGCACGGTGAAGACCCTCACCCACCATCACCTGTACTGTGAACCCCCGGCCCAGCAGCCTCCCAGACCGGTCCGACGGGGAGAGGAGGGGCTGAACGACCTGCCAGAGTTCACGGTCAGCCAGGATCGCCACTTCCTCTTCGGCCAGCCCATATTCCATCAATGCACTTAAGATGCGGAAGGAATTTCCGCTGCTCTAAATGTACTTAATGCGTGTCGATGTAAAAAGTAAAACTGATCCAGTCACGCCAACGGTTGTATACATCAAGGGGGGTGTCGCATACACATCTCTCAGAAACATTACGATTCTACTATCCCTAGCACTTCGTTTTTAAAATCCAGATACAATCCAGATTCAGAAAGGTGTTTCTCTGGCGTATATGTCGGCCGCCGAGAGAAACAGAGTCGACTTCTTTAAAAAGGAATGCCTTCCCTACGGTGTCCTCCAGGTCCGGATGGGGAACCTGGACTTCTCGCTGGGCAGAGTGCAGTACGACAGCCAGGCCCACACCGGCTTCCCCCCGGAGGCCCAGGTGGGGGTCGGGGTGGGAGCCACCGTCGTGGCCCTCATGGTGCTCATCATCGTGCTGATATACAGGTAACGTTGGTTCCTGGCCAACAACAGCACTATATATATATATATAATACAGAGGCTGGCGTAGGGATACGGCTAATGCACACGCTGATGCAGATTACTGAAAGTACTTCATTAGGGTACTCCTACTTTCCGGTCCTCACAATACTTGAGTACTGTGTGCACTGCGGTATATATGTATGTGTACAATTGTTACAGTTGTTTTTTTTTGTCATCAGGAGAAAAAGCAAACAGGCGATGAGGGACTATAAGAAAGTGCAGATTCAGCTGGAGAACCTGGAGACGAGTGTCCGAGACCGCTGCAAGAAGGAGTTTACAGGTAGCGACAAAGAGTTTGTTTTCTTTAAGCAGAATTAAAAATAATATTTATGTATTTTAAACCTGCTGGTATAACATATCTGTGATCTGTCCCCTGGTTTTCTCTTAATATCTTTTTTCTCTTTATTTACTTTTGTTTATTATTATTATTATTATTATTATTATTATTATTATTACTACTCTCCTTTTCATTGTGTAGCTTTTGGACAAAGCACTGTTCACTTAGAACCCTACTCTCCACAGACCTGATGACAGAGATGATGGATGTGTCCAGTGACCTGGTGGGCTCCGGGATCCCCTTCCTCCAGTACCGGACCTACGCTGAGCGCATCTTCTTCCCCGGCCACCAGGAGTCACCGCTGAGGCGAGAGCTGGATGTGCCGGAGGGCCGCAGGCAGACCGTGGAACAAGGACTCAATCAGTTGTCCAACCTGCTCAACAGCAAGCTCTTCCTAACTAAGGTCAGAACGGCCTTATTGTGCTATGGATTGAAAGAAGTCACGTCCATTTTATTTGTAAAAGCCCTTAAAGGTACTACATATAAGAATCAGAAACTCCTTTTCATTACTGACCCCTTTGGCCGGTCAGTGAACTGCAGCCTGCTCGGGCGAGCTCCGTGGGTTGAGAGTATAACAATCATAAACTAATGTTAGTTATAATCATAAATAAACGTTAGTTATAAACCGATGTTTATAGGGAAGGAAGGAACGCAGAGTTAGGGATCCCTCCTTCCAGGGATGGTTAGGACAATTACAATTGACATGGTAATATAGACATGTTCCCTACACACCGCCACCATGTGGCGATAAAATGAATCGCATTTTGTTAATCTGATGTTATTCTAGTAGATTAACAAAGTGCATAGTTATCCGCTGTGTTTTTCAGTCTAGTTTTTCAATCTTTTTTTCAATCTTTCAGAATCTAGACATTTCGTAAACAGGGCCAAAGTCTGTTCTGTCTCTACCTTCCAGTTCATCCACACCCTGGAGGTCCAGCGGACCTTCTCCCCGAGGGATCGGGCCTATGTAGCCTCTCTGCTGACGGTGTCGCTGCACGGTAAACTGGAGTACTTCACGGACATCCTGAAGACGCTCCTCAGTGACCTGGTGGAGCAGTATGTGGCCAAGAACCCCAAACTCATGCTTAGGAGGTGAGGGCAGATTGTAAAGGTTACCATAATATTCATGGGTGCTTTTTTTCCCCACCTCCTAATGGAATGTACTTTGCTTTGCTTTGCTTCCTCAGAACTGAATCAGTGGTGGAGAAACTCCTGACAAACTGGATGTCCATTTGCCTGTTCACCTTTCTGAGGGTACGGACTTCACATCCTCAGAGAGGCCAAAATCTCTGGACAAGCTCATGACTCGGGTCACGGGTTCTATATGAAATGTCATTGAGATTCTTGAGGACATTTATGCAATACTATATGAAGGAGAAGATATACTTTATTAATATAAAGTGTATGTATATGTAGCAGTTTCCCCTGCTACATGCCAGCTAAGTGGCTTTTCAGGGCCTCTCCGATGACCAGGACACAGGCAGAGGATGGTTATACCGGTTTATTGTAGAGATTGTTTGATTGTTTTGAACAGGCAGAGCAGGTGGTACCTGGTGGTGGTGTCCCATCGCATCAAGAGCATAGGAAGTTGCTAGGTGGCTAACGAGCTTCTATGGCAGTAGTCGCTTTCATGGCTGTACTCATTGACCAGTTGCTTGTATTTTGGGGTAGGAGTCAGCAGGGGAGTCCTTCTACATGCTGTTCAGAGCCATAAAGCATCAGGTGGACAAGGGCCCAGTGGACGCTGTGACGGGGAAAGCCAAGTACACACTCAACGACAACCGGCTGCTCCGGGAGGACGTGGAGTACCGCACGCTGGTGAGAACACACTCACATCCACGCCTCACATCCACGCTTCACATCCACGCTTCACATCCACACGTCACATCCACATGTCACATCCACACT
>OOFB01031301.1:94426-107933 GCA_900323305.1 Trachyrincus murrayi | reverse complement strand
CTCAACGACAACCGGCTGCTCCGGGAGGACGTGGAGTACCGCACGCTGGTGAGAACACACTCACATCCACGCCTCACATCCACGCTTCACATCCACGCTTCACATCCACGCTTCACATCCACACGTCACATCCACATGTCACATCCACACTTCACCTCCATACAAATACAATCGTTTCACACATAGATACACGAGAGAGATCATTGACACATGAAGCAGACAGGATTCTGGTGTTTTGGACCGGAGTAATCTGGGTAGGATTCACGGTGGTCGTTATACTGACGGGACAGGGTTCACCACCAGGGTTTGGAAGATACTCGGTTGTTGAGATCGTTTGATGATATGGGTACTTTAACATGTAGTGAGTTCAATTAATGAACAAACAATATCCATCAGTAACCCTAACCCTTCCCCGTTATCCCAGACCCTGAATGTTCTCATCCCGGCTCCAGGGGCCGACGGTGGCTCCGCTGTTCAGACAGCACCGGCCAAGGTTCTAGACTGTGACACCATCACCCAGGTGAAGGAGAAGGTTCTGGAGCAGACCTGGAAGGGCACCTCATTCTCCCAAAGACCACATGTTGATTCTCTAAACCTTGGTTAGCCCGCTCAAGTTCTCTTCATAATAATAATAATAATAATAATAACAAGACTAATATGTGTAAATGTACTTTTTTATTTATTCTTTATCATTTCTCCAGAATGGCGTGCAGGTATTGCAGGTCACTTGATTCTGTCAGACGAGGACTTGACATCTGTAACTCAGGGCTCCTGGAAACGGCTCAATACAATACAGCACTACAAGGTTAGTAGGACACACACACACTAAATACAATACAGCACTACAAGGTTAGTAGGACACACACACACACACACACACACACACACACACACTAAATACAATACAGCACTACAAGGTTAGTAGAACACACACACACCATTAACCACACCATTGCTGTCCATTATGTTTCTTAATATGGACGAGTCTTTTTAGACCCTAAAGTATGATGTAAACCAACTAGAGTTGTTCATCCATCAGGTCCCGGATGGAGCAACCGTGGCCCTGGTTCCCAGGAATGTCAAACATCAGCATCACTACGACAGCCACGACTACATGCCTGGGGAGAGTGAGTGTTAGCGTTGTCTTCGTATTCACGCTTTCAAAAGCGCCGCCTGTTCTCACAGTTTGGATGTGAAACATGAAACAGCCACAGGAGGGTGCTGTTCTCACCACCAGGATAAATCCTTTATCATATATATTTTATTATCAAAATTTTAAAAATACCTTCTGTCCGATCCCGGTCTTCCAATAACGGGTAACTCATGCAATTGCATGCGTTTAACCCATAGAGGGCAATTTGAGTCCATATTTACATCTTATGCTACGTTTTTGTTGTACATCGAAGACTTGCATTTAAGTCGAGATTTGGACCAGGATCAACATAAATAAAATAAAATAAAAATAAGTTGGTTTTCCTTTGCCTTCTCTGCCAAGTGAATACCCAACATGTATTTGAATTGAGGATCAACTGCTCTTCAAAAAGATACTTGTTTATAGGTCAGCTGTTTGAAAAAACTTAGGATATAGTTTGACTTGGAAGAGGGGCGTCTCAGTAGTCCACAGCAGGTCCATAACGTAACTCTGGCTGCTCTCGGCTGGTTCACAGAGGGATGATAATCCATCTTGTAAATGACCAACACACCTCTGTCACTCCTCAGAAGGTCCATTTATTTTTTTAGCCACATTGTATCACAGTTATTTGCTTTTTTCACTCAAAACATGGGCTGAACGCTCAGTAATAACCCCAATTCATACATTTTGAGTGACCTGTAAATCCATGGATAATCTGTTCCATTGCAAGGGGAACTGCATTTAACATACAACAGTATGGAGGCAGTCGATGAAGTCACTGTGGATGTGCAACCCCAGATGTGTTTTCATCAGCTCTGATCTCTCGCGTGGCCACATTCCCCAGAACATTAGTAGAAAATATCGTCTGTGATTTATATGCATCCCCCCCTCCCCTCATCTCCCTCCATGCTCCTAACTCTCTCTCTCTCTCTGTCTCGCTCTCTTCCAGAGACCCCCATGCTGGACGACGGGGAGGAGGGAGGTGTGAGGCTGTGGCACCTGGTGAAGGCCAGCGAGGAGGCTGAGCTGCCCAAGCAGAGGAGAGGCAGCGTGAGGGAGCGAGGCGGTGAGCGAGCCAAGGCAATCCCAGAGATCTACCTCACCAGGCTGCTCTCCATGAAGGTAGCACAGCCACTCCGTTCACATCCCTCCCTGTTATTAGCCTCGGGAGACCGTCCACATATTCAAGGTTGCTTTTCGCAATGGATGAATATCAGTCTGGCCTTGGCTGAGCAGCGATTGATTTCCACATATGGGCGGGGCCTTGCGTTGTTCAAAGCCAATCAAATGAACTATGTGATGCTCCCACTGATCTGCAGGGAGACACAGGATGTGAACTGAGATCAGGATGGTCTCACGAGGCTACCTTTTTATACTCATTATTATACTCTTGTTTGTTATTTCTCTTACAAGTAAAGTGTATTATTATTTCATTCTGCTACCTCACAAAAATTGGAATGATCAAAATGTGTTATTCTGGCATTTTGTCTGGCATTTTTGAGGGACATACACAAGCAAAAAATCGTGTTGTTTTCTTTCATTCATGGAGTGTCTCTCCATTCCCTCTTGTCCTCTTCAGGGCACACTCCAGAAGTTTGTGGATGATCTGTTCACAGCAATCCTCAGCACCAGTCAGCCCATCCCCCTGGCGGTGAAATACTTCTTTGATATGTTGGACGAGCAGGCGACACTGCACAACATCACAGACCCAGAGACCATCCACATCTGGAAGACCAACAGGTGACACATCTTCTTTGAAATGTGGACAAAAAAATGCGTATGAAAACTCTTCTGCACATCTGCACTTAGCCCTCCTCACACTTTGTTGTGTGTTGTTTGAATGGTTTCTTTACTGAGCCACGTCTGAAGATGATTGTCTGTCAATCCGGATGGACAATAAAGAAATCTGTTTCTGAGATGTTGCAGCAAGTGTAGTTTAGCTGGTTCAGTAGTCTTATCTTAACTTATCTTAACTAGTCTTAACTTGATATATATGATATGATATATATATATATGTAACAAACATTTTCTGTTTTCCTTTCAGTCTTCCGCTGAGGTTCTGGATCAATATTCTGAAAAACCCCCAATTCATATTTGACGTTCAGGCTTCAGACCACGTAGATGCTGTTCTGTCCGTCATCGCTCAAACCTTCATGGACTCCTGCACTATTGCCGAGCACAAACTGGGACGGGTGAGACAATTATTTATATTGTTTATAAATATTCATATTGTTATGTATTTAAATTATATTATATATATATATACCGTATATATAACCACCCTGGAGTGGTTTATTCCGCTTATATCAAAGTTACCAACAATGTTTAGATATTGGTTGCTTTCATCTATAACGTTATTGGTTTTTTATCGACTTAATCAGCTGAAATTAAAATATTCTTCTGCAGTGCTTTAACCATATTGTTTTTACGTTGTCAAGGAAACGTAAAAGTCGTATTTGACCGTTGTTGTTAATGTCGGATTTCCAGAGGATTGATTCGGAACTATTAAAAGCCAGAGGTGTCCTGTTATTGAAAAATAATGCACACCCATGGAACGTCACTGACCAATCAGGATCAAGTATTTAACAATGCTGTGGAATGAATATATATAAACTTGATTGTACGTCTAAAATAAAGATTTTTAGCACTATATTATGGCACTTGATTAACATAAAAAAAAAAATTTCTTCAACATTAGGCCAGTAACTGGGACCCTTCCCTTGCAGGATATTTCCATTTCCCCACCTGTCTGTCTGAATGTAGCTCAACCAGGCTCTATTTCTGAAAGATTCTCCCCTCTGTCTCCCCTCTGTAGGACTCTCCTATCAACAAGTTGTTGTATGCAAGAGACATCCCCCGCTACAAACACATGGTGGAGAGGTGAGGACAGGCCAGCCAGAAGCCCCACTGATCCCCGGGTCCCAGAACTTGGCAGAACAGCACGGACACACCGTGACCATCTGTCGGTGCTAGACAGGGCAGACAAACCCTGCAGGGCTCGTCTGCTCTGAACACAGACTGTGTAGTAATTTACGAGTAACCTCGTTCCCAGGCGTTCTCATCTCACGACGGAGCACCTGTAACGGGGTGCTTCCAATGTGTGTATATTGGCGAGAGAGAGGGGGCGGGACTTCCAAGCACGCTTCGGAGGGAGCGATATCCGTTTCAGTTCCGTGGGTTTAGCGACGAGAGGGAGGGAGGGACTTCTGGTAGAGGGATATCCGTTTCCTTTGTTTTGTTTCCATGCTTTTGCACAAAAACCGTTTTCCTGAAACATAGTTCCACACTCTGTCATTCTGTCTCCTCTCACTTTCTCAGGTACTATGCAGACATTCGTCAGGCTATCTCTACCAGTGACCAAGAAATGAACTCTTCTCTAGCAGAACTGTCCCGTGTACGTATGTTGGTTCGGTAACTTTGAAGGCTCTATTCCTGTGGTCGAATATGTTGAGTCTCGTCAGTACAGCAGCAATACAGGCACCATTAACACACCACCATGGCATTCCTCTCTTCCTCTACTTTTATAGAATTATGCTGGGGAAGTTAACCATCTTGTGGCCCTACATGAGTTGTACAAATACATCAACAAATACTATGATCAGGTGAGTCTGGTTGGAAAAGTATTAACTCAACAAGTGGAGTTGGATTTTGTTGGATTGTAAACCTGAAGCAGCAGTTCAATGGTATTCCAGGGAAGCAAAACAAAATGCATAACTGATAGATGATTGTTCCTAACTAGTAGCAAATTGTTCTTAACTGGTAGCCAATTGTTCCTTCTTCTTTAAGATTATCACAGCCCTGGAGGAGGACACCATGGCCCAGAAGATGCAGCTGGGCTACAGGCTCCAACAGGTAGCTGCTGCTGTGGAGAACAAGGTCACTGACCTATAATGCTTCACGTTTCTTTACTTCAAGAAACAGAACAATCTGGACATGGGTCCTGATTCTTGAGACTCAAGACAAAGAAGTTGTTTTTTTTGTAATGAGGGACCAATGGGAAAGTGAAGTGACTGAAAAGTGAACACGATGGACAGAAAGCAACGTCGCAGAGCTTCAAGAAATTCCACTGTCATTGCAATGACCTGGATATTTATGAGGATCACCTGGGGCTTGCTGCGTTTCCTAACGCTATTCCTCCACAAAGTGGGCTGTTCTTCACTGAAATGGAGAAGGACTTGGAAAATATATAAGGGAAGAAAACACTCTTGCCCACAATTTCCGACGATGTCCTTTACTTTGAGGGGGAAGAATTGAAGAGGGCGTCAAGTTACTTGAGTTAGATTTTTGGTTTCAAAAAATATTCCAGTGTGGTGTTTACATCTAAACTCATTTGTCTTCTGCCAGAAGATGGACACATGTTGTGTGTACATTATTTAATCATGTGGATAAATGGCAAAGGGAGAGGGAATAAGGAAAATGAGTGTTAGAGCCTACAAAAATGTTTTGTTGTTAAGTACTTTGCCACAATTTGTCTTATTGTCTTTAAGTCTTACTTGGGAAGAAGAGGACAGTAATGATGCAAAGAGAGCAGTGGTAGTGACCGGGAACTAGTCTTTAAAAGGAGCCGAAGAGGAGGACTGCTCTGCTTTTTGCCTGCCATTAGTTCCGCTGCATTGATTTGCGACCTCCTGCTCTGTGTGCGTCAGGCAGTTCCAAATGGATAATCTTTGATGTTGCCTCAAGTAGAGTGTTCAATTAAAACTCAACTTGAACCTAGTGTTTTCCTAAAGCAGTACACCGACTTTTGGAGAAATAAGGTTATAAGTCAGATAATGATGACCATGACTTTTTTTTCTAATCAGCCCAGTGCTCTCCGAAGTTCTCGATCAGCATTCGACCGAGTTAGCATTTGGCCGAGTTAGCTGAAATCAATTGAAGCTAGATGTAACAGATTAGCTCCAGTCAGTGAAGTGAGGGTAAAATGCAGCATTCCAGCATCTCCAAAGTAAAGATATCTTAGCGATTTCACTTGTCTTGACAGTGTATCTAAAAAATGTTTAAAAAATGTACCGAGAACTTTGGAGAACACTGGGCTGATTGGAAGCAAAATGGTCCCATCCTTCTCGTCTGACGATGGGTAAGTGGAAAATAACCATATTTCCCCAAATAGTCTGTGTATTCCTTTTAAAGTGTCAACGTTTTTAATATGCAGAGGATCTAGTATGTTTTATTCAGTCTACCTGGTATCTTACTAAAACTGTGTGTAATGTCTAACATATAACCCATGCAGCGCTACAATAATACTTCAGTATAGAAAATGCAATAATATGATCTGTCCCCAATATGAAAATCATGAATATATGAACCATAAGTCCATATTAAACACTTTTTTTGGATTTGGCAAAAGCAGCCGTTTTTAAAAAACTGTTCTCATATTTTTCTTTGCGGTCTTATAGTGCAGGACACATTCAGATGAAGATTTGCCCGTCAACATCATTTTCCTTTTGAATCTTCTGATGTGTCGATTGCACTTTAGTCTTTCTTAATTCGATAGACACCAGATTTGTATTATATTATGTTTATCTTTCTTTTTTTAATTAGTATTATTTAAGACATATTTAAAAATGTCAATCCTCTGAATGTGACAAACAAATGAACTACCTTGGTCTTTTAAAACGGTTCTTGTGTGATACCAAGCCTTCTATGTATTGTGTGTCTTTATTGCAATTTTATTTATTATTTTATTTATTTGCTTGCCAATCTTGTTGGCTAATTATCTGTGTGCAAATATGTGAAAATATCTATCTAATATTAAAAAAAAACTACATCGAATGAAATTAGATGTAGTTTCATACCATGCACAATTTACAGACTAGGATGAACTTTTTTTTTAACCCCCAAAAAAAGCCTATTTTCTTTCAAGTGTTACTTTGTTCTGTTCACGTCTATATTATTCTGAGTTCTCCATCTGTGTGACCCTGATGGTGTTTGTTTGTGTTTTTCCAACTTGTTTTTTACATTTTCTAACTTTTTGAGCAGATGGTTCCTAATGCAAGTAGTTACCTTGTACAGAAATGACACTACATTTTGGCTATCTATAAATATTTAGTATGTTGTTTTTTGTAGCTACACACTGCTCCTGGACGACTATACTGGCACTTGCTTTCTCTAACCTAACGCCAACTGAATGTCATGTAATAAAGTGTTTCCGATGTCAAAATTATATTGGTGTCATTAACACTTTATTTTCAATTCTTTGTCAATTTCCAGGGAGTTAGGTATGGGCGAGAGTTTATTGCTATATTTTCCTGGCATGGCATCTACTCATCATTAATAGTGAGATTACACACACACACACACACACATAAATATATATATACACACATATATATATATATACACATATTCTTTGCAATTAATTCTGCACCGATTGACAAGTTTAGAATACCATTTAACAAAAAAACATCTTTATCATTTATAATGCCCCAAAAAGGCCCCCAAAATGCCCACATTTTTCAATCTGTCAATTTGTTTTTTGCACAAAAAATAGCTGCAAGAAGCTTGTGTCGCTGGTGGCCAAAACAATTGACTTAATATATATATATATATATATATAGACATATATATGTATGGGTGGCTGACATGGCCTTTGGTCCACGGCGCCAACTACAACAGCTGGACCGTGAACAGTGAATATTTGATTGTCAAGGGCGAGGCGTACTGCTGAGATGGATTTGGAATTTAGTTTGGAGTGTTGTTGTCACTTGACAAGGTAACAACTATTACACACAACCTTCTCCGCAGAAGACCTCAGATGCCTACTTGAAGATGAGAACCATATGATCATCCCAGGAGCATGGCGAAGGGATGGAGCAGGGCATAGGGTACAGAATGCCATATTAACAGTTAAAGAGCAGCGATGCCATTTGAATGCGTAGCCTCCTTTGTATGACCTGCAGGATCTGTTCCCTGGCAGGATAATATGAAGAAAAGAAGGGACCAGAGAAGGTTCTGAATGTAAACCTTTATTGAAAATGATGAACGCGCCTCCCCTTGAGTTTTCATCCTCCTGTTAAATAAAACATAATTGTTGCTCCTCTACCTGTATGCACCCCAGTATCCCCCCCCCACCCATCCCCTTCTGCCACCCAATAAGAACCAACATTAAACAAAATACAGAAAACTTAAAACTGCAAGCAGTCTCGAAAGGTATTCACAGCCCACACACACCGCTGACCCCAGCGATTTGCAGGGGCACGTCACTCGGGGGCGATGACATAAGTCTCCCCAAGCATTTGGATATCGACACCAAACTGGGCACACTTCTTCAGCGGAGTGTCCTCCATGTGCATACCTAGTTTCAAGGGTGTGGCCCCTTCCGAAGTGGACGTGATTGATACTGTTCACTCATTTAAATATTTAGATTTCCGCATGACTCATAATCCATTTTTAATCCAATCAAAATTCCAAATATGATTTTTAATCAGACACATCCATAGAGCATCTATACCAAATTTAGGGTCATTTGGACCGGTGGTTATTTAGAAGAAGATTTTTTAAGTGTTCCCAAAACTTTCCCTTACAGAAAAATCTATCCAGACGGACCTTATGGGTCCAAGAGGCAAAAATGTTCAGCATGTCAAATAAGGCCAAACAAGTTTCAGAAATGTTCGTCCATCAGGGCGGCGGGGCTGAGCCTTTAAGTTTGACCACGAATTATAGCGCCCCCTATGGGCGAAGTGGTACCAACCTTTTTGGAGACCTGCTTACCGGGAATACAAATGTTGTCGACAAATTAGAAAGATTTTGAGCGATCGGGCTGAGCTATACTGGGCTAACATTTCAGAGTAATAATACAGAATCCCTAGAACTACAATACAAGCTAAGCTGCTTGTTTCACCGCCTGAGGCTAGCTTTCCTTGGTCGTAAAGCAGGTTAATCCAGAGCCACATTACTGTCGCCACAAGCATCATCCTTCTGGCTTGGGAGTTGGCTAGAATACCTCAAATATCTATCTAATTTAGGCAGTTTAAATATTAATATTTATTATTATTATGTCTCTGTCCTGCTCTAATTTTGCAATCATTAAAATCTTTGCCGCTTTTATTGTGGCATTGTAGGCATTTTATTTCCGCTGTTTGTCTCCCATTGTCACCGTCGTCTATAGTTGTGTCCCAAACAAACATTTTTTCTTCGTTCAGTGGCTAGTTCATCTCAATACTCTGTATTTTGAGAGGTCCCGCTTGAAATATGGATAGTTTCCCGCTGCTGGTTGCAAAAATGTCACCCAATGGTGGCATGTCCTCTGTGTGTAACCAAAGGATGATGTCACGGACGCTACATCAATATTTGTAAAAAAAAATGTCGGCTGCAGTGGTCGTAGGCTGTCCCAATGTGACGGAGTGGCCGAGAGATGCAGCAGAAAACAAACAGCAGCCCCCCGCATCTCATGACTTTATTTTAAACTGTTAAATATATACAAAATAAAAATGACTGTTATTCATCATCTACTTTTTAAAATATAAGATGGCCAGCTCAGTTTAATCAAAATAATTAATTACACCCCCTGCACTCGCAATATGTTCTCACTGATGCCACCCCGCTTCTATGTCATGTAATCCACCACATGGGCGTGTAAATGCTCATGTGCTAACATGGCGGCCCGGGCTTTTTCAAATCTGTCCAGTAAGTCACCAGTTGTTCTGAGGTTTTGAGAATGTGGGTGATGCCGGTATACATTGAACAACGATTGTACTCAAAGAGATAGAGTCTGAAGTGATTGCGATTTGGGGGCGGAGTGAAGCTGACCCCTAACATTTTCATACACAGTCCAATATAGGCATCTTCGACGTAAATGGGCGGGACCGATTTAGAGACCTCCACAAACCTTCTTGTCATATCAATGGAGAATATGTAGCCCATGCCGACGGCGTACGTTGGGAAGAAACGCTCAGGGTAGATCTCCTCAGGCACATACCATTGGTTGTCCTTAGTGCGAACGACGGGAGTCTTCCACTTCAGCCTGCCCGTCGCATATTCCCTCGTGGGCGTGCCTGGCATCTTTAACATGCTCACCAGATTCTCCACGTTCAGGAACATGTCCGAGTCGATCTTCATGGCATAGGGCACCTTAGGGCACCGCGAGGCCAGCCAGTCCATAATCACCATGGTCTTGATGGTCAGATTGTGGTAGCTGTCTATGAAGTCGCTCTGGATCAGGTCGTGGTGCTGCAGGTTCTCCATGGTGACATGCTCCTGCTGTGCTGCCACGTTGCCGCTGCCGGGGAGACCCAGGAGGAACACGGTCTGGATCAGCTCACCCTGAACATGAGTCTCGTTGCCCCACGTTTTACGGATGGCGTCCCGTGCTTTCCAGTTTGCGGGGGCCACGGGAACAACCAGAACCAGGTAAGGCGTGTTGGTCCTACACACCGCTGTGTCGTCCAGGATGAAATGGTAGTTCCCTGGATAAATCAAGTTGGACTGAACGGAGAGTCGGTTTGGATCCATCCGATAAAGGGGAGCCTTTTGAATCTCATTGGTTCCGTTGAAAATGTTGTTGTACTGCTGATATTTTGATAAGGTCACTGACAATTTGACTTTGTTTGCATTCAACATGTAGCCGAGTGAAATCGTTAGCAGACTAATGAGGAGGAGAGACTTGAATGTTCCCTGTAGAAGAGCTTTCCTCGGATGGGTCGGGTACCCCACCACTTCACTGTAGAAAGATCAAGTATGAGTTCAGTGAATGCTAGAAAATGACATGCATTAATATTAACCTGTCCAGGTTAGACTTAGGCCTAGGTGAAGGATGATTAAAATAAAAGGATTGTATATTACTACTACGACTACTATTTCACAGTAGACTACATAATTACACAAATGATATTATAGTTTTTTTTATTGCAAGTGAAACGGTAGGTAATAGGTAAGCTATACTAACCTCTGTAGCTCCTTCCCCCCTGAATCGTCCTTCATTTCTCTGGTTAAACCACTAAGACAAACTCCACCAAACATGTGCTCCCAATATTTTATAGGCTACTTTACATGTTTTACCTGTAGAGCAGGTAATACCTGAGTGAGAGTCCACCTGTTTTTTGTTTTTTTACAGTAGCTAGGGGCAGGGGTGGGCTCAGACCACCCAAACGTGCATCTTGCGAGAATTTAAAAAAAAATTGTTCAGCCAATGTCAAAATAGCACAGAAAATACCAGTACCGTTTCTAACTTCTGACTGGGGGGGCAGCTTACAGCCCACTGGCCCCCACCACGCCCTCTTCTCGTCTTGTTCACCGTGAAGCAGAGTGTCCGAGGGGGAGGGGCGTCGATAGGACAAAAATCTGTAAAACAGATTAAATGTCCCGGTCTGCGCAATAGCCAGCAATCGAATTCAAACGCTGCGAACATTATTTGATTTGAACGGTATGTTATTTTTGGAACGGTTAAATTTGGCAAAAATGTGTTTTATTATTATGGTTTTATTTATTATTCAAATATTAGGTAACATTTTATTGCGTCTGAATTATAATTTTTCTAAGGTAAGATTTAGCCAACATTTTTTTTTGCTCGTTACAAAGTACGTAGTGTTTAAAAAGTTCTGGTCAAAATGTGCTCTGGGCAGCACTTTTTCTTCATAAATGCTGGACAGTGTACCTATATGACCCTATATTACCCTATATAAAGAGCAATACAAGAAGTACACACTTAAATCAATGAAGGCAGTCCCAAGTAAGTGAGCACCATGAGCACGTGGGACTGACATACAGGCATATCCTATTCATTCCAGTAAATGTAATGGTTTGGTCAATACACACATATCTATGGTAGTGCTTTTTCGTTGTACCAGTTCCAGTATACATCCAGTGGACTGTCACGAGTCATAGGTGGTGGTATGTCAAGTATGTTTCTGAGACTCCTTTAATGCAAATAGTCGTAAAACCGTCTGGCTCCACATCCCCTGCTCCTCATCTCTTTTCTCCTCCCCATCAGGGATCCTTGGTTTTTTTTAATAGCATGCGTGCATGGTAGCGTAAATGCACGCACTTACACATTGTAATGGAAGTCCGTTATAACAATCTGAATAGACTATATAGGCCTACTTATCTAGATGACGTCTCTTACACACAGGCCCCATATAAATTATAAGTGCGATAGGTACCAAAAATACACTACTATGTGTCCGAATTACTGCCTTGCTTTCGCACCATTTTTAACACATAGAGGGGGGTGTTCCCGTTCGAATTAGAAGTATATATGGTATATAGAATGTATTTATTCTATGTTTTGAAATATAGTTTTGAACTATATTGGAACACATCATTGTAAGAGTAGCAAATTGCATTGAAATGAAGAGAATAGTGTTTGAATAGATCCCTCCAAACTTTATTTTCTGGCTCTCCCATAACAACGAGAATTACAAAAAACGCCTTAGTAGGCCTATGTGTCTACAACTTACAAAGACTTTGTCAATATTTGTTGAAGTAAACTTAAGTGTGTATTGTGTTTTCTCAATCTATCTGAGCCCATGCTATTTCCCTCTTCAGTCGTAATACATAAAAGTCAAGGACATGCTAACATACTCTATGATATTAAGCAGCCCATGTCCATGATTGCTTACTCTTAATTACTTGGTAAATTCACAATTTTAAACAGTGGCATTTTTAACCCCTATTGCCATCATCACTACTAGCTTACTACTACTACTGATGATGATAATGAGTTTGTAATCACTTACTATTTTAAAGAGATCAAATCCAAAGACATTGGGATTTGTAATTGCTTAAAAGAAACAACTTGACTAATCTGGCAAAATACTTTTTTCAATGTAAAATATCTTTATTAGATCTTTTCAAAATGTTTGTCAATAAAGGAAATTGTTATTGTAATGAGTTGGAATATTATTCACAAATTTAGTTAAATTACACACACGTTTCAAATGAAAACTGTCAACTGTTAATCATCCAATGAAATGCTGCACAGGCTTTTTCAGTCTTTCAGTGTCTTCTCGTCCCCTATCAAGCAATTATATAAATAGACGTTAAACATTTCCATTAGTGAGTGATCATAGACTCGCCAATGTAACGTCTGATGTAACAGAACGACAAACAAAATACTGCTCAACCAAATTACATTAAAAGTAACAAAAAATGTCAAATATTTCTTCATAACACATAAAACACTAAAGAGTTCCTCAGAAATACTTGACAAATATCAGGATATCATTCTTGTTATACAAAAACAAAACATTTCTCATGGAGACGCATGATAGTAGATGATATTTTGGCAACAATACATAGGAAAAAGTCAACTATTATCATGACATTAAAATCTATACATTAAAAATATTGTGACTTCCCACCCCTCCCCCAACAGTATTATTATTTTAATATATAGGATATATATATATATATATATATATATATATATATATATATATA
>OOFB01031301.1:68691-80090 GCA_900323305.1 Trachyrincus murrayi | reverse complement strand
TTAAAGCCGCGATGCAAACTCATCCATCAGTCCAGTGCGTTCTCCATCACCATGCCCGTCGTTACCGCTCCGGAGGAGAGGAGATGTTGTTGCCTAGCGCCAGCGGTGGACCAAGATGTTCCATCCGAGGGGTGCTCGCTTCCACCGCTTCACCAAATGGGAAGGTCAAGGCAGACTTCAATCAAACCAAATTAAAGAAAATAGCCTACAACACGCAAAAATAGATGACAAAGCCTCCGTCAAATTTCAACAGTCCTTTGCTGTAAATCCGATATCCTCCGCCGTCCCGACTCCATTATCATCATGTTTTTTTGTCGTAGCCTACAGTCTCTCTCCGTCTCTCCCTCTCTCTCTCTCTCTCTCTCTCTCTCTCTCTCTTTGTCCTCCCCCGCTTCGCCCCGCGGATCCCTCGCGTAGAAGAAGATGCTGATGTTGTACTGATGACAGAAACACAGCTGCCCGAGAAATGTAGTCCCCGCCTCTTTCTTTCCTTCAACATATAATAGGCTTAAAAGTTGTTTTTATGTATCTTATGAAGCAGGCAAATGATATAGTCACTAAAATTAGGCCTCGGCATAATTGCCTAACTAATCGTCCGATTACGACATGTTCTATCTTGCCTATTCAATTATAAAGTAAGTTATAAAGTTAAAGGTGCTGTAGGTGAGATTTAAGAGATATTTAATGTGTTAGATAAGGCCTAGTTAATCGTCAGCTATTAGTGAGTGAAATGCGCTGTGAAAATACCTGTTCATATTGCCTGTCAATCACAGATGCAGAGCCGGCCCTAGGTTTGTGGGGCCCTAGGCGAGATCTTGAAAATGGGCCCCCCTTACCGAAATGAATTGTATTTAATCACTGTCCTGATCCAGTCAATAATACGTACAAATTCCAAACAATCATCAATAATCTAACACACACTCCCTCCCTCTGAATTGTGACGACAGTAGGCCTATTACTTTATGTAATACTCATACTATCAATACCATTTGGAGCTCGGACAACAATAATTTAAATTCTGTAATGTTGCTAAAGCTGTATTGTTAAGTGTGTGACAATAAAATGGACTTCAGCTTTACCTTTGCTTGAAAACAAGAATAAGGGCAGCAGAACTATGTATCAAAGTGCATATTCAGTGGAATACAATTAGAGGAAACAAATACAGGCTAACAAAATCTCAGCACTTTAGCTAACTCTGTGTTAGCTAAAGTGCTGAGATTCTGCATGACTTCTTAGCAGCGAAACCATTGATCTGATAAGAGATCCTCTCACATATTTTGTGATTCACGCTGAGAATGGCAAGGAGGCAGTGAGGCGCTCCTGGGACATTGTTGGTCGCAAGTATCTAGTTTCAGCTTTGAAAAGCTCCTCTCTGCACTGGCTACTGTCAAGGGTCAACGCAATACGAAGAGCTGTCGTACTGTGAATAATATGATAAATATGATGCAAATGTTATCTATGTATGCAACTCGCAAAAATAGCAATACTGGCTCTTGGTACAATTAAGCAAGAATTAAATCAAATAAAAAATATACATAATTGTATACAATTTGAATGATCAGCAATTACTTCCATTAAGCCATTCCCTGAAAGGGTCTAGAGATTGCAGGAAATGTAATGGGGAGTAAATGATTGCCACTGTTACAACCTCTTAGTCTAGGGGATAGAGGAGGTAACATAAAACTGACACAAATAAGACAGACACTGGGTTTCAAAATTAAACAAAGGATTTATTGGAGTAAAGAACAAATAATATGCATGAGGTTGGTCAAGGAAGCTCCAAGACGTTTCTGATCTGAGGATGGGGATGTTATCAGTGGTGGAGCCTTGTTTTCTGAATCCGGCTTGGTGCACTCCAAGAACGTCAAACTGTTCGATATGGGTGCTGAGACAAGGGGTGATGATTCTTTCAAAAGGTTTGCAAGATAAGTTGAAAGATGAGAAGTTTGTTGTATGTGCACCGAGGTCTAACAAATACAGCTAAATACAAATTCTGTCTGAAAATTATGGTATTCTGGAAAGTATAAGGTTCAGTATAATTACATTGAATAATGTACGTAAGTGATATATGTGCACACATACCAATCATAGGTCAAAACATTGCTAAATTTGTCTGAATTATAAAAACCAGAAGTGGTACTAAATAAAGAGCCGTTTGGGAACCGAAAGAGCCGGCTCTTATCGCTGAGCTGAGCCAAATGATCTGGCTCACTAAAAAGAGCCGGAATTCCCATCACTAGTCTGTCATTTGTTACTCTTCTACAAAGGGCAAGGACGCCCCCTGCAGTAACTACAAGTAAAGTAAACACAAAAGTACATTTTTCAAAATATATATCAGGTAAAGGGTGAAATAGAATTCATGGGATTGTTGCTATGTGTACCTTTCAGCATCTACTACAGATATATCTAGATCATGTTACTTAAAAAACAATAATAAATCTATTAGTACATATTACACATTGTCACAGTCCCCGGAGCGAGATGAAGAAGAGCATGACAAGACAAACAAAGAAACAACAACAAAGAAAAGGATAAATGGATAAAAGAAGAATAACTAACTAATAATAATTTGACAACGCAATATCCATGCCCGGAAGTCCCGCCCTCTCTCTACGCAACATTTGAAGCACGGCAAACCCCCTTCAATGCGTTCCGTCGTGAGACGAGGACGCATGTGCCTTTAAAAGGCGTGGCGGCGGTACGTAGCCACACCAAGAGGAAACGGAAGTAGTAGCCTCAATATAGTTGCTCAACGCTGGCTGACTGGCGCTTGTCAAAAACAAACTCGCGTATTTTTCTACGTATAAAATCGGGCGAAAAGTCACGCAGCGGACGCACGCAAAGATCACCCAAGTGCCGAACAGACTTGTACGACTCGGCCAAAGACGCTGTTGCTTTTCGTTCGTATTTACTGAAATCAAGCGTTTACATTTAGAACCTTTGAAAATGGCCACAGACGAGTTGTCGTCAAAGTTGAACCGCAGACTGCAGCTGGAGGAAGGAGGAGGTGGTGGTGGTGGTGGTGGTGGTGGTGGTGGTGGTGAAGGAGGTGGTGGTGACGGAGCCGTGGATGTGGACGCAGGCCGCCGGCAGCACACGGAGGAGGTGGAGAAGGACCCGGCGGGGAGCGCGGACTCGGAGCTGGGTGCCAAGCTGCTGCGGCGCGGGGAGCTGAACGACGGGCTGGGGGAGCACCTCCAGCCCAGCATGAGGATCTCCAACCCCTACACGGAGTTCAAGGAGTTCTCCAGGAAGCAAATCAAAGACATGGAGAGGATGTTTAAACAGTGAGTACACACACACGGATGTCTCTCCAGTCAGTGTACAGTGAACCCTTGTTTTTTAAGAAGAACAGTTTAAATGACCAAACAAGAACGGATGGAAATAATCACGTGTTTACCCATCTTATGAGGGGGTGTTAATGTTTTTCAATTAAATCAGCCTGAACACTGTTTGGCTCAGCCCTTGTGAATGGTTGTGATGTAGGCGATAATGACATGTCACACACACACCACCTAAAAGGTGACATGGCGAAGGTAACCCCAATATAAGATCAGCCCAAATGTTTATATTCTTGTTGAGGCTCTTGCTTTTATTATGTCTTGAGTTAGAGTGGTCGATACTGGTGTTTCACTGTATAAGATGTGTAGTAGAGTTTGGCCATTGCTCTTGCAAGAGGGGAAGTGTAAGTGTCTGCCCTAATAAGGACATTCATGCGTCCTTCACGACTGTGATTGTGGGTAATTTTTTGTTTCCTGAGGAAGCACAACGCATGAAGGAAACCTGCGCACAATGTGTGAAAATCATAAAATGTTTTTCATCATCATCATCGTAATAATACATTTTCCTCCAGGTATTCCACAATAAATGCCTCTGAACCCTTCATGTGGGCCCAGAACTCAGTTCCACGTAGCATCTGGGTTTAGTGTGCAGGACATGCAGTGACAGGCCAGGAATCTTAAGAATCAGCTCATTTTTCCTCACAGTGCATGTGTTTCCTGAACACAGTAAACAATTTTGAAGATAGATTACGTTCTTAGTCTTTTTTTGCATGCTTTGTATTTATATAGTTGCCTTAGTTGTGTTGCAGAATCAACTCAACTAAACTTGTTTAATTCTACTCTATTGTACTGTAGAAGGGAGGTGCTGCATGTTGCTACTGTGTTGCAATCAAAATGACAAAACGTGTCAAGGGTCATACCCAGTCAACACCCACATGTTTGATGATCAGGCTACATTTTGTAATTATTTTATTTGAGCTGTTTTGCAGCTCTGTGTGAAATGTATTCAAAAATATTTGCTGAAAAAGACTAGAATGGTTGGCTGTACTTTTCCATTGGCCAACAAATGCAGAATAATATTGCCAATTAAGCCTAGTATACTATTAAAGTATGTGTATTCGTTTCTTTATAATGATTTGCCCCCCCCCCCTACCTAATAGTTCAACTGGTGCGATCCGGAACATTTGCTACATGAGAGTTAAGGCTGAACAATTAATCGAAATATTATCAAAATTGCAATATGACCAAGTGCAATATCTAAATCGCGTGAGCTGCAATTTTTTGATAAAAGTAAAATGTGTAAATGTATATAATACAATTATAAATGCTGTAGTGCTGCAGAGATGCCCTACACTTTTTGTTCTCCAGATGTAAGAAAACATGTTTGTTTGGTACAGACCCCAACAAATGTCACATCAGGATTGTAATAGTTTTTTTCAGTGACAACGGAACTTTTGAAGAAAATGAAATAGCTTATTTTTTAGAATTAGGCTATTCTTGATTTTATCACGGTGATGGCTATGACACCGGTGTAAGGATGTGTTTCATGTTTAATTTCCTGACCCGGTTGTGACTAGGTTCGACGCAGGAAAAGACAACTTCATTGATCTTATGGAGCTCAAACTGATGATGGAGAAGCTGGAGGCTCCCCAGACCCACCTTGCGCTGAAAAACATGATCAAGGAGGTGGATGAAGACCTGGACAACAAGCTCAGCTTTAGAGAGGTGAGATGAGAGGGAGTAAGACTAACACCCTCCACCCCAGATTCCCCACTTACAGGTGTTTGTTTGTTAAAGCTGCTGTGGATAAGATTTGAGAGTCTTACCTGCAGCACGTTTAAACTTGTGTTGTTGTTTGTTGCGTCCTAACCTCCTCTTGTTCTCCTACAGTTCTTACTCATTTTCAGGAAAGCAGCAGCCGGTGAACTAGCGGAGGATAGTGGTCTCGGTGTCCTGGCTCGTCTTTCGGAAATCGACGTCTCCACCGAGGGGGTGAAGGGGGCAAAGACTTTCTTTGAGGCAAAGGTAAGGGCACTTACAGTCCACTCACAAATGTGAGAGATTTTATACACATTTGATTCCACCGCCATGGTAGCAAAACTGAACACGAGAAGACGAACCGAAACAAACACGAGAAGAACACAACCACAAAATATTTTAACTCGCATTTTTTGTTTGTTTGTTTGTTAATTTATTAGTCGCACTTCTCACAAACATCTCTTTTCTGTCGGGGGTTAATAAAGTACATCTTATTTGTACTTTATTTTGTAGAAAATGGACAACATAAAGAGTCGGTGATCATTTCAGCATGATTTCAAAATCTTTAGTGGGCCATTGGGACAGAAGCAATGGTACAATCCACTGAACTGCACTAATGTAGACATGGCTGGATGAACGTCTTCTGTACTCCTACCCACAGGTGCAAGCTATCAGTGAGTCCAATCGCTTTGAGGCCGAAATCCGCGAAGAGCAGGAATCCAAAAAGAAGGAGGCAGAGGAGAAGAAACACAAACAGGCAGCTTTCAGAGAGCTCCAGTCGGCCTTTAAGTAAAGTTAAAACACGGTTTGTCTGAAATCTCTTGTGCCCCTACCCCGTTCCCTTTGTTGCTACTGATTGCTACTGTCTGTTTCATTGACCTGATATTGGGTTGTCACTTATGACGAGTGATGAAGAGGAGTGTTCATATTCATTTTAGCTTCCTCATCATGTAATTAACTTAATAATCTTAATATTGACACGTATACTGAATTGGCCTGATGTACAGTCCATTTATTTTTTACTTTGATTGGTGAAGGTGTAACCCAGGTGCAAATGTTTTATTACAGAACAGCAAAAAGTACCAGTCACTGTCGTCCATGATTTGTCCTTCTCACTAGGTTACTAGTCAATCTATAGTAACACCAATCACAAAATATGACTTATCCCACCATTCTGCCTAGATAAAACTAGGTAGTTGAAGTCCCAGACACTTCAAGATCTTATGAAAAGGTCCATATTTTGCTCTTAGTCGACAAAGCCAGAATCTCATGCTTTTCCATGATGCAAAAAAAATATCCAAATGGATATGTTTTCGTTTTTTGAATGCGTCTACATGCAATCGCTGGGTTGATTTCTGATTGTCCTGCATTACTTGTGGCAGTTGCCAATTCCACTGTTCTGCTGTTAATGTTTTACCACAAAGTGCTTCTCAACATTACACACAGTAATGAGTCCGAGCTGTAGTCGCTGGCATGGTTTACATAATCAGAAAATCACTAGTATTTAGAGAGATCTATAACCTTGCTATGAGGAAGCCTTGCAGTTTTGGTAATCCACATTAATGGCTATGGCTATGGCAAGTGTTTAATGGTCTCCAATAATGGAGGCCAGAGATGCCAGCGAGTCAAGGGCGGATGCAAATACTTTGATGCATCTATATGGTCATGTGTTGCACAGATGGAGAATAAAAGGCTATTGTAATTCAAAGTAGAATATAATGAATAAAAAATCCATCCATAAATTAGCTTGAATACTAACCGGTGTAATCCGTACTGGAATGTATTGAATACCATTTAATAATATTCACACCACACACTTGGACTTTTGTCACTGTATTGCACTGTGTAGACATGGCCTAAATTACATGTCACACCAATCTTATCCTACACTTTTTTATTTCTGTCACAGCGTTGGTGATACCAGATAGCTTGTATTAAAACCCTGCCTTTATTCTTTTATTTTTTTACTTGAATCAATTTTCTATGTCTTTTTTATTGGTAGACAAAAAAACTGAATTAAATGGTACATCAAAGGGTCCAAAGGTATTAGTTTAGTTTTTAAAGCACTATTTAATTGTAGGCTTCTAATCAAATGTATTTTATCTTTGGTTTTGGACATTTCACACTAATGATCATTTATCGTGTGTGTGTGTCTGTGTGTGTACGCTGTCGGCTCCTTATGCATTCAGCTGCAAATGACATGAAACAAACTGCACTTAATTTAACGTGTACTAGATTTGTAGCCTCACCCCAGCACATGCAAAACATAATATACCAAATGTTTTTTTTAACACTTCTGTAACTTAAGCCATATCATTGCAGTGATTTGAAGCAGTTGAACAGATGTATTATTCATTCAAATTGTATTTTCAATATACATTTTCCTAGTCAAATCCATCCAGGGAATTTTCTAATATTTTTTTTCAAAAAAACATTCCCGTGTTACCTGGCTGGAAGACATGCTCGCAGAATTCAGTTGACTTGGTTTCCATAGTAAATGTCAGTCTTGGTCTTCATTCAGTTTTCAGATGACTGTTATACTGTTATAGCTACAACTCACGCCACTAAGGGTTGATCATTTGCATAGTGCAGGGTTAACGAAGAGGAAGGAGCAAACACACACTGAACTTTGAAAGTTATTGTAATCTTATCATGGGGCAATAAATGGATCTGGAGAATATGAGATTTGAGAATGTGTAACATGTGCTTCCAGCTTTCATTTGTCCATGGCTGTTATGTGGTGTTTATTCTTCCTTTGTTCTTCTGTTCCTTGATTTAATTTAGTTAAATATTGTAGCTGGTTTTACATTCCTACATTCTACTTCAAGTGGAGATGATGATAATGCTAAAGGAACAATGAGTGGGGTGTATTGCAATGTGGCAAATATGTTTCCCGCTGTGTATTTAAATCTTTAACTGGACCTTATTTTTTTACTAAAGGTGATCTAATTGTGATAAAGGTTTTTCTACTGATTTATATATGGTTATCTGTTGGGCTTCAAACCACTGTCTTGTATGCTGGTAATAATAAACAAGACCAATCAATTAATGTCTTATGTTGGTGCCAATCATTTCAAGTGTGCCTTTGTTTTGTCTCCTAACTGCTAATAGTGTATTTAAATCTTAAAAATAAGCTTTCAAAACCCGTGAAACGCTGTTGCTCCCCATGAAACTCTGGGGACCCCTAGCGGCCATTTTGGACACAGTATCCACTTCTTCTTGTTATTATACATCCATGACTGACACTCACTGTATCCAGTTGTTATTATACATCCATGACTGACACTCACTGTATCCAGTTATTATACATCCATGACTGACACTCACTGTATCCAGTTCTTATTATACATCCATGACTGACACTCACTGTATCCAGTTATTATACATCCATGACTGACACTCACTGTATCCAGTTCTTATTATACATCCATGACTGACACTCACTGTATTTAATTTGTACTTCCTGAATGCTATAGTGTCATTACTTGAGATTGCAATGGATTTGATGGAAGATTATTTTCTTATGTTAATGCACACCTTGATAACCCTTAATAACATAATTAGACGTACATTAGGCATTTGTCTTGTCCATCACTTTCAGTAAAAGTATAATATTAAATGTAAAAATAATACTCAAAAAACTACAATTACACAAAAAAGCGACTCAATTACAGTAGCTTGAGTAGTTTTAATTCATTACTTTACGCCCCTGAGTTTTTCTTTATTAAATTGTTAAAGACACTTCTCCTGAACATTGTCTTTTGTAATGGTGCCCCCAGTGGATTCAGAGACTCAGAGAAGAGTAGGGGCTCTCAGGTGACACAACACTAAGTGGTATCGGGGATGGATGGTGGATGTTCACAGAGGTTACACTACGAAGCACTTCAGGACTCGTCCATCACAGGTATGACGAAATACATACCATGTTTGTAATACTTTTACAGGTTTAAGCATGCGTACAATGGTGTCAGCACAGGAAGTCTTCCAACAGTTATATGTAAAAATAAAAATAAAAAGTTGCTTTCTCTCGCTCTGTCAATACGCGGATATTTGATGGTTTGTTTTACAAACCTAAACTGTACGTTATAGCTTCATTTGTTTTCGCACGAGTGAATGGATAAGACTGCTGTTATTATTGAAAAGGTTTCTTTTATTTCTGCCTCTCCTCTCCTCTTTCCAGGCATTCTTTCCTTCGTCTCTTTCCCCGACACGTCCTGGCAGGAGGCCAGCATGCAGAAAGCGCTGAGCCTGCAGAGTTAGTGTCCATAACCCCTTCTGCAGCCTTGTCTCGTTCTCGCCGCTCCGTGCGTCCACTCCAGAGTTGCTGACCGTAAACCCTGCAGCAGTCACCATGTCCTTTAGCGTCACGTCTTCAAAGAATGTGCGCACTCATTGTCAGAGACACCGTAAGATAAGAGGTCAGTTCGGCTGTAATAGCTTTAACCCTTTTAAGACAAGAGGGATTCTTTTTATTAATTATGGTTTTATTAATCTTATTAATTGTGATGAATGTGATTCAGGATTGAGTTATGGTTTCTCCTCCTATAGATAATGGGGAGAAGGATGACGGTTATAGCAGCTCAGCTGACACCTCTTCAGGTCAGGCGACTCCCACTAAAACTGTTAGGACTCACCAAGAGCTACACAAAGAATTGCTACTGGCCCACAAAAAGTAGGTTAAATAGAGTTGTTTATTGTTACGAAACTATGTTTTAATTCATTTGATATAAATCTCTTGTGGTCATTTGTTTTGTAACTATTGTAAGAGGACACAGTGGCTGCCTCTCATGGTTTATGTAATGCTGGCTTCATTAAGAATGCATTAGGCTTTCTCACTCACTCTCAAGTATGTGTGTTCTCAAACTGCAATCATACACCTTCTCTACTCCGTGCTCCAGTTCCTGCCACTGAATTGCTAGTGTTGGTCGATTCATGGATTAATCGTTCCTTTGAATCGACTCTTTTGAATGAGCCATATGAACTAGCTCGTGGATCCAAATGAATCAAAATCCAAAATTAATAGAATTTAAATCAACTCCTGTGTTTAGGTTGGGTTGAACAAAATTCTGATAAGTCTTCCACAAGCTACCCTTATAAAGTTTGAATATGAAATGGCACATTGTGACGTATTAAGAACCTCCAAGTTGTTTAGATTTTCAAACCCATGGATGTGTTATAAGAACGGCTGAATCAGTCAAGCTACAACCACTCGTCCAGTATTATATTATCTTGAAGAGTAGGACACAATAACACAATCACTCAAAATATAATGTTTAGTGTCAGCACATTCCCCGTAACTTCCAGGTGCCATCTTTCCAAATGACCATGGACATGCAGGGGGGGGTACTGTCTCAGAGGCATCACAAATTAATATTGGGTTATATAAACATTACATTTTCTTGTCTTACATGGCCTGCTGGAATAGCTAAGACATAACTGAAAGGGCGTGTAAATGCAGGAAAATGTCGTTCCTGAATGACCTTTCTCAGTTTTTGGCACATAAATGTAAAAAATCATAACATCATAACATAAGATAATAGTCAGTTATGCTCTGTATATCTATAATCCTCTAGGTCCTGGGATGGTGTGGTCTTCTTTGCTTAATTTAATTAGATTTTTGGATTGTGTTAAAGTATTGTAAAGTATTGTAATCATCCGGTTTGTATTGGCCCTTGGGTCCAAAATAGTGAACTTATCCTTTAAGTAGGAGAAGAAGTAGGGTGGTGAATATGTTTGCAGGTCAGAATTAGTTTTGACACCTATTTCGTTTTACATTTTGGACAGAGGACTGGTGCTGAGCACCAAGCCGGAGCTACATAAGGTCCTTGAGAGAAGGAAGAAGCAGCTGTCGGAGGAAGAGCATGCCAAGACCCCGCTGGAGAAGGTGTTGCTTAAACGTCAACAGACACATCTTGAGGTAATGCTACCGGACCTTCTTCGTTCAGATGCACACAGAACTGGCTCTATCCATGCACTACACGCATTCAAAAGGAGCGGTTAACGGTCTGGATGATGAAACCATCGTAACCAGGAATCAGCTGTGGTGTCTGGTAACGTTAGTTCAGAGGAGACACGAGGAGAGACGCAACACTCCTCTCACTTTCTCCACGTCAACGATTCAGTTGAAGTAACGGTAGCCATTATCAAAATGACCTGGCCAAACATGGGATGACCGAATTCTCCTTTACGCCATTATTTGCCGATACACAATTGATGGGATGTGATATGACCTTTTTAGAGCAGTCCCACTAGCACCGTGGCTGCATAACATGATGAGCAGGTGGCAGAAGTGGTAATCTTCCCAAATCACTTCAGTTTTCTTTAAATAGGCATCATTTGAATAAAGCAGGCACATATTTT
>OOFB01031301.1:40312-56605 GCA_900323305.1 Trachyrincus murrayi | reverse complement strand
CCTCCTTGAAAGATGAAACATCTTTGTCCTCACGTTTCATTAAGCTGTCTGAGCGACTTCAGCACCAATGTCTTTTCGGGTTTTTTTTATATATATATATATACATGTCTATTTTAGCCGTGTATTTTTGGTTGTAATGATTAAAAAATTTGTCAATTCATGATCAGGTTACCTTGTTTTAATTGTCATTACTGATGTCTGAGACACAATAGATAGAAAGTTGCATTTTAAAACCACAGAACAAATTGGAAACCCCTTGGCCAAGACTTGGTCCTGTGCCCATGAGGTAAGTTATCAACACGCCTTGTTAACCCTCATAACGCAGGAGTCCTCTTCATCGCATGTTATAAAATATAAATAGGTCGACTAGAAGACGATAAAAAAGGTGTCTCAATGGCAGTCCAAGCAAACTTAAGTTCCCTGCAGAAATGGTGAAATAAGTTAGAAATAAAAACATTTGACTGCAACGAGTATACTTTATTTGTAAAAAAAACATTAAATCAAGTTAACATTTTAAAATAAGTTCAAATTAGAAAATCTCCATTGCAGTTGAATCCACAGTAATCACCTCAAACCTATTGAATCTGATACAAATGCGATATATCTCCTAATGTATATACTGTAAAAGTGCAACACATTCTGACATGCTTAGAGGACAGTCAACTACGAAGTAAAATTGGTCCAGCATGTAGCCCTGTATGTCCTTCCTGACTGCGATAGAATTGACCCTTAAACATCACATCTCAAATCCGATGAGTCCATACACTTAATCTCTCAGTTGTCAAAATGTGGTGATAAGCAATACCTTCACTTAATGCCAAAGCGAAGGGATCGGCAGGACCATGTTGACGTGGAAGGGTCCAGTTACTCAAGTAATGGCTGTTACATATTTGTGGACATCGCTCACACTCTGGACAGGCCGACAACGTTATCCGACCGATGAATACACACAATCTCGTAGCCCAAAATCTAAAACATGAAATAAAATGAAGGGATTGTTTTACTAATAAAAAGAAACCAGCGGTGAAACAGCTGGAGTGAGTATAACACAAGTTGTGTAGCATATCTTCTTCTCTTTTCTGTCAAAGTGTAGTTTTGTTCGTTTTGGCATGAGAGCGTGACAGAGGAACCACAGTGTAGGCCCTTACAGCCGTCAGGGTCTCCATCGTTGAGCTTTTTGGAGCTTCACAAGCCCGAGGGAGGGGGTAGGGTAGCGAGGGGGTAGGGTAGCAGGGGGGGGTCACCTCCTTGCAAGCTGTGAAGATACTCTAGCCTCCTCTTCATGTTTGCACTCTGCGAAGTTTCATCATGTCCCGAATTTGTGTCCCAAACCTAATTGACGCGGATACCTGAAATAAAAGGTAGTCCGGTGGATACCTTCTTCTTGTACTCCACATAGTCCTCGCCGAAGAAATGGACGAGAGATAGTTCCTCCTCCTCAATACGCTCACGGAAGAACCGCCAGCTTGCTAGCGAGTAGCCAAGTATGCACACTGGGTTGAATAACATCACCTGCAGAATAGCAACAATCTGCTTTAATTCATTGAGCACAATATAAAACATATGAGGACAATGTTGGTATGGTAATATTGGTTTGTATTTAGCTTCATATGCGACTGCTATAATATCACAAGAACTATGAATATGCATGAGCTGACCTTTGAGTGAAAGTGCAATTAATAACCATATCCAAATTAATTATTCAGGCAATTTCTTCTCTTCTAAAACATTTGAATGGCCTGCAACTCTGCACCTGCATCTCAACCCAATGAAAAGAATGTACTCCATGAGTGTTTCCTGAACACGGTGTGGACTGACCTGAGTTCCTATGCTCCAGTAGAACCATCCTACATACGAGGGGTGTCTGAACAAGGAGTAGACCCCCCCGGTGACCAGCACGTGGCTTTGGGCCTTTTCGTTCTGCACAATGTGGTTGAAGTTGGAGCCGGCCGTCAGCATGGCTGCCTTCCGCAGGCACTCCCCACACAGCACCATCAACAGGCCAAGCAGGCTGAAGTAACTGAGCTGCTTCAACTCTGAAACCGTGACGGGACAAACACCGTCGGAACACACTATTCTTAGCATGTGAAGATAGGATACAGTATTGACAAGTCAACGCAGAAGTGCGTAGTGAGAGTTTGTTTCAGAAGTTTGTTAGATGGTACAATTGACTCTCCTTAGTGCCAATACTATAATATAATACATCCATTCATACAACCATACACAGCTTGGTAGAACGCTGTTATGCTCATTCAAATATGTGCATATGTTGAAAGGTAACTATAACCTAGAGGTAAACATTTCGAAAACAAAAAGGAGATTTGTTGTTTTTTTCTTCAAAAAAAGCTGCAAAATAGGAATACAATGTATTCCTATTTAGCTCAATTGTCGAAATGCATATTTTTGTTCATATCTCGGAAACCAGATATTGTTTCCAAAATCTAAATGGACACTTTGGCATTGGTTCAGTGGATTTCTTAAAGGATTTCTTAATGGTGTGTCTGCCTTGCAACCACACTAACACCTCAAACACCTAGGTATAATAGCGCTAAAACAACAAAGGCGATTCAAGGAAAGCAAACATTTAAAAACAACAATTCGTAACCATTTTCCAGCACGTTTGTATATATATATACACTAAAATCCTGCCATACCATGGATCCGAACCATGGCAAAATCAGATGAGACCAACCTGGGAACACCATCTTCTCTATGGTGAACTCCACCCACGAGGACACCGCAGCCAAGGTGTACTCAATGCTGTGGTTGAGCAGGAAGGAGTCGAGGGAGAGGCTGCGGGGGTTGATGAAGGCCGTTACCAGGTACTCCGAGTAGTGGAAGAATGACAAGGAGCACATGTACCTGTCAACATGAGATCAAACACAAGACAGAACGTTATCCTGGCATTCTCTCTTTGGCTTAAGAACAAGTTAAATACATTACAGTGCACCACGTTTGTGGTTTATTCACAAACATGTTACAGTAAGCTCTTCCTGACAGCTCGAGCGGTTAGAATTAGATTAGCAATAATATGTGTGCGTATTCTTGTGCTGCGGGCTGAGTACAGTCAACGGTATTGTGATGTGTATATATATGTAATAATGTGTAGTGGTTAATGCGCCAGTAAGATACTAGGAGTAAACTCAGAGCATGGGGCATCATACCAGCCAAAATGTGTCCACGTAGATCGGGAAAGGCTTATAAGTAAACCACATCCGAAAGTAACTCCCAGAAAGCAGGCTCTCACAGCAACCTAGAACAGAGGGGGATGAAGCAGTCTAAAATAAACAAGTCAAGAGAATTAGCAAACGCAGAAATACCCAAAATCGCAGAATAAACAAGTAACATTACATTCAGTGCAACCTATTATTTATAGGTTGGGTGGTAAGGTATGCATACCAACTCATCAATAATCAACATTTAGATCTACATCTTCCCTTCGGTTGCATCATGTCCTATTCTGGCAGCACTTACCTTCAGCGACTTTGTTGTATTTATAATAGTATGTTATGGGACATGAAGTTAGTCATCATAATGATATCCATGTGATGTAATTTGCAACATCAATGTGTTTAGCTCATTTAGCTCATTTCCCCACCCATTATAAATATGTGTTTATATTCACAGTAAGCCTACACTACACACAACAAACACATGCAGTTAAAATGACAAGCATTGTTACACATCACAAACACAATGTTAAACTGTATTAGTCTTATTACTATAAAGAGTCATATATATACACATCACAAACACAATGTTAAACTGTATTAGTCTTATTACTATAAAGAGTCATATATAGTAAGGTAAGTACACAATGTTAAACTGTATTAGTCTTATTACCACAAAGAGTCATATATAGTAAGGTAAGTACACAATGTTAAACTGTATTAGTCTTATTACCATAAAGAGTGAGAATTCACAAGTGATGCCTATCTAAAACAAAAACAAGTAGTTAAAAGACAAGGTAAAGCCTGGATAAGCCCAGACGTGCTTGTGTCTAGTTAAACCACTTCCAGGGGCTCAGGGGTCTATATTTACCACAGAGTAACTCATCTTAAATCTTAATCCACCTTACAGATCAACTACTCAGCTAGCTTACCCACAGCCACGTCGCCTCCATCGTTAGCCACCTTAACTACACCTGATCTACTGTTCTGGTTTGTACATTCGTCCACCATAGCATCTGCATGTGCAAAAACAAACATAGGAAACCCACCTGCCTGCTATAAGAGATGATAGTATTAATAATAATAATAATAATAGTAATAGAATAAAACAGGAGGAGTATGGGGAGAGTTTACCTTGTACAGCGGTCCCCTGTAAACAAGCAGCAGGAGGCCGTTGATAACTGCAATGTACACCGCGATGACGATTTTCCCGGGAGTTCCCGTGAGATAGTCAAACACCCAGTCGATATGTCCAAACGACGTCTTTATCACGGGGATTATTAACACGCTGAGGCCCAAGAGGAAGCTTTTTATACTTATTGCCCCCTCCAGGACCAACCTGCTCCCTGCCATGTTGGAAATCGCAAGATCGCGAGTAGAACTGTCGCGATATCTTACGGCGGCCAGACGGGATTTCCGTACAGGCGCACTTCCGGTTCCCTTTCGGCTTTTAACGCTCGTTCGCTGGGCTTAGTTAGGAGGGTTAGGCTCGTTCCACCGGCCCTATCGGAGCTTCGAGTGACCGAGCACTAGCAGGTAGTGGTCGAGCCCGAGGAAAGGAGCGGTGTGGAGTTGTAACAAGCTGGGCTGCTTCGTTAAAAAAAGGCGACGTCGACTGTTGATGATGTGGGCCAATCAGAAGCTCCAGACTCCGTAGCCAATCAGTCAGTTCTATGACGTGGATGATGCAAGTGTCACTAATCTCAGGTGAGATCCTTCCACAAGAGGGTTATGTCCACTCCATGCCTCAAAAACGTGTGTTTCAAGGTTAATAGTTGACAGACTGAATTTATTTGTATCTAAAATGTATCTTCCAAAATGACAAATAAAAAAGGTAGTTTGTCTGTCAGACACAATTTCATATGCAAACGATTCAATGAATGATGGGTGTAAAAATATTTATTTTCAATAATTCTTTCATTGTACATTTACAGAATCTTTTAAAAATAAAAAGAATCACCAATGCCATTAGTAGAATGCGTCCTCGAGTGAAGCCTGAACCATAATCTAAATTCAGATCATACTACCAATTTAAGCCATGAAGTACTATTTGCTATTTATAGATGCCATTTCTACAGCTTTGGTCCACTTAAGATGAAACCTTGCTTTGTGAATTCAAGGTAGTTGTCCAGAAGCTGAAACAAACAACCACAATATAGGTCACATGTTAAAATTGCCAAATATATTCACAGTATTTTGTATGCAAGGCAATTTTATGATGGAGTGCACATTTTCCAGTACCAATACAGTAATACATTACGGTATTTGTGAATGGAGGAATCTGCTCTCTGGATTTTAATACACATTGACTTTTTTTTATTTCCAACCCTTCAGGGCCTTAGCATTGCAACAAACCCAAGATGTGATTGGCATGATTATTGATTATCAAAAGCAGTAAGATAGCTCACCTAGTCCCGAGTTGGGTTTGGCAGAGTGGGCCTTCCCAGCCATGCTGCTGGCTGTCTGGGTCGGTGTGCCTTTCAAATCCCCCAGCATCGCTTTAAACTGCTTCTTATGGTGGGGACGAACAAACCTTTCAAATCCTGAAAGCAAAAATAACATTAAAACAAAACAACTATGACTATGACTACTACTACAAAATACACATTCTACAGATATTTATTTACATGGTAGTACACCGCTGACACAAAATACATTCCTTGTACATTTGTACTTTAGCGTTATGAAAGCTCAACTCAAAGCGGTATGTTCATTACACATGCTTACTCTCTAAAAGAGCCAGGTTGTCGTCCCTCTGTGTCAACAGGCCCACGGCTGTGGTAATCAGGCTCTCATAGTCGTCCTCTTGTTCATAACGCCGGATGGCCAGAAGAAGTTGCTTGGACATCTCTGCGCCAAAGGTTTCCTTCACATCGGCCAGAAAGCTGTCACTCTGACCTTTTGCGTCACCTTGGGGAAAGACATCACAGAATCTGCTTTTAAAATCAATAAAATGAATAATTCACAGTGAAAAATTACTACAGGAAAACTGGAATTAGTTACAATGTGCTCATCCAAGTCTGTGGCAAACATGCTATGACCATTGAAGAAGAAGTGTCAACTAATTGTAATAATAGTAATCTACCCGTCTGGCCTGGTCTATGCAAATGTCCACTTGAGACATGGACGCCGAGATGCTGGCCTCCTTTGTTGAGCTGCAGAGACGTATTCAGCTGATTGCCAGGAGGACCAGAGTCAGAACTCGTGCCGGGCCGCCCCTTGTTAGCTTCAAAGCGCATAACAACTTGGTTATAGGCACATCATACACATGAAAGGAGATTTTAATTTACAATGCAATTTAATTTCAAACTATTGTCCTGCCCAACTCTTGTCAGCCCAAAGGGTCTGAAATGGACAACATCATCTGATCATCATCGGTTAGACTTGTGGTGGAGTTGAGTGCAATCAGTGGCAGTGCAATGTATTCATGTCTGGACATCTAGTCAGCATATCAGAACATCATGCTACCTGGGTTTTTCTACCAAATAAAAAATAGACAAGCCATACTGCTCTTCAGCAAGATAGTTTGTTTTACATTAAGTTCATTCTCAACATATAGAAGATATAAGGCGGGACTCACGCATACCCTTCCGTTGCAGCATGAGCGCCTCCTTCTCCTCCTTGGAGAGGGAGTCATCTGGTTTGTATCCACAGCCATGACCTGTCAGCTCCTGGCATTTCTCATCAAATAACTTTTTATGGTGGGGTCGAAGGAATTGGTAAAGTCCTGGAACATATTGGTGACATCTGGTTATGGCTCATTTATAAATATATAAGAGTAAAGATTTACCAGTAACTAGGACAATGATTATCGTTGGACATTGCAATTTGGTTTCTATGCGTTTTAAAGAAAAATGCTGTGGTATGTAACAGCAATTATTAATCAACTTGTCCCAAACAAAAAAAAGTAAACTTGCCACGGAAGAGGACATGTGTGTTGGCATCCACCAAGAGGACAGCTGCCTCAGCCTGTAGAACAGCGAGGTCGTCCAGCCTCTTGTACGCCTGCAGAGCATCCATGACTCTCTGGTAGTTCATCTGGCTCAGCGACTTCCTCATGTCGGTCAGAAAGCGCCTGGCTTTAACCTGCGTGTTTTCTTCTGCTGATCTGCCCGATGGACCGCTCATTTTCTGGGAATGAGAAATTGGGTGTTTTCGTGTCTGTGTGTAGATCCCGACGTTATGGAGGAATGATTACAGTAAAGTAATTCATTTATTCAGTATAGTTCTTAAAGCTATAAAGTGACGTGCATTGAGGAAATGATTGAGCACCAAATGGTTAATTGAGATTGATATAATTGATCAAAATAAGTTAAATGCGATATAACACAGGACAACATACTCAATTATTAGTAATGGTAAGTACGTTTTTGGGGTATTAGTTATTTTGCCATGAATTCACTGAATAAAATATTTCTCAAACTGCGTACCTGATCCTGGACCAGTTTGATTTTCCGTTTTGCGCCCCGGAATCTATCATCCAGGTGTTTGTCATGTTGAAGAGACCGTGTGGATGAACAGCTTGCCTGTAGGAGGTTCAAAGTAGAAGAATAAAAATACAATCATTATAAAACTCAATTCAACATATCTTTAGTGCTCATTTGACACGGCTACCTGCTGGTAAAACCCCAAACAGACCTAAAGTTCTGCAGCTTAGCGGCTAAGCTTTCGGCAGGGTATTTATTTATTGGCAAACTTACCCAGGGAGTATTAAAATGAGGGAGTTATCTGTTAGCTTAGATCTCATTGTACCTGTGAATTAACTAATCGATCTTGCTTTTCAAGATGCATACACCAATCCAGTCTACGACAGACAAACATGTCAGAGAAATAGTGGATGAAAGCCACAATAAACATTTTTATCGAAATTCCACATCAGACTGGTCTTTCAGTTCTGTTTTTTTGAATGATAAAATATATATAATTGACACATTTGTATTATGTATTCATTTGAATGGAGTCATACCGTCTCTTCTCCTACGACACCCTCTCTCTCTCCTCCATGCCGTTGGTCACTGTGCACCAGCGCATCCATCAACGTCCCTGGTCTCTGGGTGCTTTGCATCTCAGTGTTGTACTGAATAGACAACCTGGCCATTCCATCGCCTCCCGTGTGTTCATCTGACGGACAAGACGAGCCAAAAGACTGTCGTTAAGACATCACATTTAGTAGAGACAGAGAGGTATGGTTTTGAATGAGACATGATACTCACTCAACCTCCGCCTTTTGAGACTAGGAACGTGGGAATCCAGTGCTTTGGCCTTCTGAGTCTGACCGCTGGTGGAGCGCGAGCAGCTGGCGGAGCTGGAGCACGAAGTTTCTGAGACACAGACAGAATCTCTCCCAACGCCAGGCTTATCAACCAGAGGCCTCTGTAACAAACATGTAGAAAATAACCAAATATGCTACATTTCTGTATCCCGGTTTATATGATTTATTTATCAAGCATTTGTTTACATGTGTGAACAAAAGCTTTAACATATTCCACTTCTATTCAGTTTTGAAGGAAATCTCAGGAAGGTTTTTTTATGTCTTTCATACCTTCTCTACATTGCACAGACGATCAGGGACCAGAACATTTAGAATGGGGGTTTCCATCCGACGTTTTGCACACGTGTGTGTGTGTGTGTGTGTGTGTGTGTTGCATCTCTGAACATACCAATTTTTGGGCAACCCTGAAGAACTGAGTGACATCACGGACCAAATTGCCAAAGTTGTCATATCTGCGTACGTAAGGCCTCAGCCACGAGGGGAGCTGGGCCTGGGCGTCCATGTTCTTAAACCTGGAGGTATAAAACAATGTAGGGAACATGAATATTAATACAGCATAATTTACATTTTAAATGAAAGTTCTTTAAATGATGAGGAAACGATGGAAGCCTGAGAGGCTACGTGATTTGGGCTGGGATTAAAAAATAAATAAAAGATCTAGTCTACTTTATTTGTCCCGACAATGAATTATTCTCTCCAAAACTATTTATTATTACAGTACACCTAGCCAGAATATAAAATATTCGAGGAATGTATAGATTTACAGGGGAACGTTTCCAATTGGAGCGTTAAAAGTAATCATGTCCAGATCCAGCCACTGTGCACCTTTTTGAACCATTAACAGTTATGTTGACGAGAGTAAGCATCGACATGCATTAAAAATAATAAATAAATACAAAAAACATATTAAGTCATGTTTCATGTTGCTTGTCAGGGCTTCCGGAAGGAAATGGATGCAATAAAGCCCAATTAAACATGGCTTGTTAATCCACCAATTAGACTTTTTATTTTATGACTTATTGGAGACTCCCAACATCACGTCAATTCATTACAGATGTAATCTGAGCAGCTGACCTTCGGTCACACAGAAATATAGCTCCGTAGTCATCCTTGTGCCGGATCACTCGCCCGATGGCCTGGTTGACGGCACGAGACGCCTGCTGCCTGTACCACTCGGACCCGGACAGGCACTGAGGTGGACAAACACATCAAGAATACTGAACCGTGCCAGGTCAAAGACCGAGTCTCTCTTTTCCTCTTGCTTGTTTGCTTTACTTTGCAGCGTTATCCTACAAAGGATAAGAGTCTCTGTATTTTATCGTTGCTTTTAAGTGATTGCTCAGCGTAGTACTTTTATTATTATTCATCCATACCTTGACTCCCGGAAGCTTCTTCCTGCTCGTCTCGTCCAGGTACTGCATCTTCAGGATGACCCGCGGGTCCATTTTAGGAGGAAACGGAAGGCCCGTGATGACGACCGCTCGGCCAAAATTGTCAGAAAAGTCCAGCCCTTCGCTAGCCTAGACGTAAACAAAGATCAGATGTTGTGTTATTTATTAGCCGTATATAAACTAATGACATAATGAATAGAAGTGATCCATGGCCAGGTTTTAAAGCGTTAATTATTATTATTATTATGTATAAACAGTGTGTTCTGCCTTTTTTAAATGTGTCCCAATATGTCCCCAATTCTGTTCTATATTAATAGATGAATAGAAGAAGTGTACAGCAGAATCGTTATGGGCATACGCTGGTGAATAATTTTATACAAATATGGGAAGGACATACATTTATCATATACAATATATGAGGTAGGAAAACTTTCAAATTCTGGTGAATTTTATTTCCATACAAATCAAACCAGCTTTCAATAGACTATTGAGCAAAGTTGTCTGCAATTGGAGGTCAAATGTTAACCGAAACATGTAAACACTGTAACACAGGGCTAGTTGGATCATGACATTGGAATGCATCTTAATTGTAATCACCTTTCCACGACACACAGCGAAAAAGCTCCCTCCTTTGGATTTTGCATCGTTAACTTGGTTGTAATAACCCTCAATAACCTAAACACGGAGACAATTGTTTCCATTAGTTCTGTCCCAAAATGTTGTATCATAACATCAACAGTGCAAACATAAACCAAAACATGTTTGAATACAACTTTACGAACATCATTGAAATTGCTCTTTCCCTTAGGCTCAACAAACATTGGTTTCATGTTTTCAATGCGATGTGCATGTCCATTTTCCTGGTGAGATAAACACAAATGACATTAGTAACATCCAAGATTCAAAGCAAAAACATTTCCGTGAGATCTCAAGGTGGGTCAAGGTTGATATTCTAAGGGCTTAATTGGCCGAGGTTCCATCTTGGTTCTAAACGCCAGCCGGCCCAGCCAGCGTTGACAACCAAGATGGCCGCTCCATCGACGAGAATTCAGCTCACCTTCCAGAACTCCAGAGTTTTGTCCATCACGGGATACGAGGGGAAGAACACCAACAGTCCATGGGGAACCACGCGGCCAAAGTTAGCTGAAGATTTTGATAACAAAATGCTTTTACGAAAGTGCATGTTAATAAAGGAAAGGCAGCTGACTGCAGTCTGAATGGGACAACATAAGATGACCTGTTTAAACATCATGGATCGTAGCGGACAGCATATGATCTCATAGCTTCTGACATGATTGGCTTCCAATATGTTAGCTTACCAACTGTATTGCCCAAGGATGCCATGTTTTCAGGGACAAACCTAAGAGGTAAGAGAGAGAGACACACACACACACACACACTTTTGTATTTTTTCAAAGTGTTCACTGCTCTAATAAGAACAGCTCGTGTGTATGGCTGGGACTGCATACCTCCGGTCGAAGGCTGAACTCAGCTGCACACCGTCTGGTCCCTGGTCCACGACGCTAACGAAGATCTGGTCCCGCTGGATCACATGACTGTTCTCCAACGACACTGGGAAGGGACTGGGGACATTGAGGCCAGAGGGGAGACATTGACAAACGGCGGTAGGGTACAATGTGGGTGCATACAGTTCATCCTGGATACTAGCGGCGTTAATGGACACACTCACATTTGCATCTCAGCTGTGAAAGACAGAAGGGGCGACAAGGTGCCGCTGGTTAGGATAATAGTGCGCACTCCTTGGCGGACGAGGTCCTGCATGCTGAAGCCAGGAGAGAAGCACCAGTAGCTCAGGATGTTGCCTGAAGGATCAGATCAACCAATGAGACGCACACATTCGTAACAACGACCACAGTGTTTTATCTGCTACAAACGTATTGCGCAAGTGTTAGCTAGGTGTGGTACCTAATATAGAGATTTAAGAGAAGACAAAACGTATTTTTTGTTTGGCGGTATAGTGACCAATAGCTAACCCTGATCCCCTGTCTCGCCTCCTGCTACACATGATTTAGAATTTGTCTGATGAAATACGGTTAACTATAATGAAATAACCCACATGCTGTCCGGGTACCTTGTTTTTTGGATGAGGATGACGCCCATACGTTGGTCTTCTGTTGATTCTTGTAGGAGCGGGTGTCCTTATGGATATGGACCTACGGAACACCAGTGTGTTAGTTTCCAAACGCTGACACAACTCAGGACGTACGGTATGCCTACTGAATACTCACTTTGAACTGAGCAGTATTAGCCTGCATGCGCTTCTCATTGTTCCCATCTTCTGGCTCACCACAAAACACCAGCTACGATCGAGTAGAGTAGACTTTAAATCGATTTAAAACCAGATTCCACTTCATTGTCACTGCAGTCAAAGTCAAATACAACTAAATTCCTATTAAAAAAGGTGTGTGCTAAAATAGTAATAGTAGTAGCTATCAGAATCCATCTGTACAACTATTACGATTATGATGATTTCCTCAAAACATCTGTGTCAAGCAACAGCTGGTTTAGGCGAGTGCTAACCAAAGCATAATGGTGTCTTTGTGACTTGTTTTAGTGTGCTTTTTGAAACAATGGAAGTCTATACTATCATATCGGTAATAAAAAGTATTTCCACATGGGAAAAGTTCAACACTGTACAAAACTAGAGTTTATAAATCTAGCTTTTGATTTCACCCTTACCTGAAGGATCTCTACCAGCTTCTGTAACCCACTTGTGTTCATGAATATCCCCGTCTCTGAAGAAACAAGTTAAATAAACGTTATAGGAACACAAGATCAACTCTTCCATGACAATAGTGTTGAAATAATGTTTAAATCTGCTTACTTCCTATAATGTGGCTTGTGATCTGCTCCAGAGCGTCAGCCATGGCATTCTTGGTTTTAAATGTCAAGTTGGCCTTCTGGAACAACTCATAAATAAAGCTGTGAATCAAAAAACTTAAAGAGTTAAGGGGAAAGGCTTTTCCAGTCTTCTGTTCAAGAATATGTTCTTGTTGACCTTTAAATCAATGTGTTATTTCACACAACCAATCCAAACCAGCCCTTATCTGACGTGGGGTGGAGGGCTGCACAACAGGACAGTGCTGGATCGTAACATTATTTTACCTTCCAGGTTTCGTTATGCCTTTCTCACTGGAAACATCATAGGAATCAATGACCGCTTCCAAGTCCAGGAGTATTTCTGTAACACCAATAAGGAAGAGTTCAGAAAAGGGTTTCGGAGAAGCTCATTTTACCAGGTGTAAGGGTGTGTTTACATCCTGCTTGAACAGAACATTGTTCCGACGTGTGCACAGTTCAGGTTAAGGATTATATTAGTAATTCTTCTACAAAATATGCTTACGTTTTACGTTGGCAATTTCAGTGATGTTCAATTTCAATTCTGCAACAAAAAACAACAAACAAAATTGACATCCATTCCATTTTCAGTTTCCCAAGGGGGTGGTGAGAGGGATGCTGCCATGCAGCACGTGAACGTATCCGTGGAACAGAGGAGCTCTGACCAGAGTTGAGAGACCCTGAGAGAAAGTTGTCGGCGACGGCGGACTCTCCGCTACTGGTTTCTTTGGCTTGCTCTATCAAGACGCTGTTCACCACTTCAATGGCTGACGTGAGGTCGTATGGGGTCAGGTCAAAGGAAGTGGACTCCTCACACATCCTCTCCTACACAGGTCACAGGGTGAGACGGACACATGGGAACAACCCTAAACACGCTCCTGCACGCAGGAGTAAAAGATGTCTGTAGAGATCGGCCATACGTGCGTGAATGGAATTAAATGATTATTAGTTTAGTTCATTCATTTGCGTACCAAGTAAGAAGAAACTTAGTTCTTATCAAACCCTGCATGACGTCCAAAGGATATGAAGGACGTTGGTTGCTTACCACGTTGTGTGCCTCGTCAAAAATGACCACTGCCCCCTTTAGGTCAATATTCTGTGATCTCCGGCTCTAGTCAACAAGAGTCAAAAGGAGTCATTAAGGAGCTTGAACGTGGCCAGCTTAGAGCCTCCTAAAACAGTGGATTCTAAAACTGGACTCACCTTCGGATCGAGAAGATAGTTATATGGCATGAATATGATCTCTGCCTGCGTCTTCAGGGAACGGGATAAAAAATAAGGACAAACCCTAGAAGAGCAAATCATAAGTGAACGCAGATGGTGAACGAGGCCCCACTGTAATTATGTATTTAAATGTGAAAGGCTATGAGTATCCTTGCATTCATTATGAAACTATAGACGCATTTAGGCCACGACAGTGTGCCAATATATCATCTACGCAAGGCATTAAAAACCAAAGATCGAGAATGGTACCCCAAAAAAATGTACCCTGACAAAGATCCACGTATTTGATGGAGAAACTTCCCGAGACACGTCACCAGATGCTTACGAGTTCAGAGTTTTGAAATCCAAAATCCTCCCGAGCCACAGACCACAATGTATAAGGCTTTTAATAGCCTCATACATTGTGGTCTGTGGCCCTGGTGGTATCATGCACATTTAACAGCCTGCAGCGTGCTCTGAAACCTTCACATCCACTGGTAGAATATCAGATCTGACAACCGAACACGCAACAAGCAGACATTTTCTAATGTATTAAAGTCCGATAGCTCATATGAATGAACGGGGCACAATGCCACTTCTGTGTTCACATGTTTGATTACATCACATCCATGTGTGTTGATTATGAAACTATATACATCTTCACGTCTAGTATATAGGCCCAAGTGAGAAAAGAGGCATTATCATTTTACATGTTTATCTACAGCGTATACCCACAAGTCTCATGCATGAATTCTCCAAACTGCACAGATGCATGCCAAAATGGCAGCAGATTAATTTCAAAGAGACTTGCGTGCCCAGTGCATATGATTGGACAGGTGTACAATCATAAAATATACAGTACATGTGTGTATTTTATTCACAATTTATTTAAAATATGAAACACATACCTATGCTTGGTCCCAGCTTTCACCAAGTCTTCCATATCCATGATGGAATTAACCAAGTCCTTATCCGTGCTTTTCTCTGGTAGGAGGAAGATTATATGAAATGAAAATTAACCACAGGTGTAGTCGTTGCTCACCTCTGAGCTCCAATCATCACGGCATCTACTTCAATAAAGGTGTCGTTTACCAGCTTGAAAGAGAATTAATAATTTGATTGGATATGTTTTTCTCCTATATTTAATCATTCGGCTTTATTTAAATGTAAACTTGGCATGAGCACAATATTCCAGTACTAGAATCACTACACATGTGTTTTCCAATGCATTTTAAAATGTTACTATTAGGACAGGCCTCAGATTCCACCTTGTATCTGTCCTAGGTACCTCAACACAGCCTGAGATCTGTTGATTCCTAGGTACCTCAACACAGCCTGAGATCTGTTGATTCCTAGGTACCTCAACACAGCCTGAGATCTGTTGATCCCTTCCAAATGTGTGTCTACTGTATTATAGTCCTATTGTGTCATTACTATTGGTTACTCTTTTTTACTTTGTAAACACGTTTTAAAAGGTGCTAGTTTAGTATTATGTGTTGTTGTTATTATTACTTTACTAGTACTACTTTTCATTCATGTTTGGCAGGATTCACAAAATTGTAGGGAATAAACACCCATAAGGGAAAGGGATATCCGTCCTGCACATTGGAAACAGTCAAATCTAAAGGTTAAAATTACCTTCAACATTGTTGTAGAATACACAAGACCTGGAGGAAACCTTTGCCTTGGACATTTGAATCTGGAAAAACAATGTTCAAAACTGTTCAATTGTATTCAGCTGGGCCGGGCACACTTCTGGAACACTCACTGGCCTGCTGGGCCAGCGAGACAAAAATAGTTTTGTAGTCATTTTTTCGACATCTTATGTTATGTTGATATGTATTTTGGCCAAGTTTTGGAGCAGGATATATAATTAAATAGTCCAAAATAAAGTCTAAAATATAGGTTTGTTTGCCAACGTTTAGTGGCTGGTGGAATTCCCCACGCGTTGGACAAGTCTTACAATAAGGGCCGCCCGCCAGGAACGTCCCAACATCAAAACTGAAAGTAAAATGTATAGCAGCAAAGTGCTACTGTGGTGGTGTATAGTTTTAATAGCAGTTTATTTAGTTTGAAAGTCTTTTCTTAAGTTAGAAAGATATTGAATATTCACGATCAAAATTACAGCGATCTGATGTGGGGAACTAAAGACACTGTCACCGGAATGAGTCCCAGTGTGTCTAGCGGTGTATACCTGCCCAGGAGACGGCATGAGTCCCGTGTGTCTAGCGGTGTATACCTGCCCAGGAGACGGTATGAGTCCCGTGTGTCTAGCGGTGTATACCTGCCCAGGAGACGGTATGAGTCCCGTGTGTCTAGCGGTGTATACCTGCCCAGACGTCACATTGCAATGACTGCCTCCATTTTGGAAGCATAGGAATGTTAGTTATTATGTTGG
>OOFB01031301.1:26077-36480 GCA_900323305.1 Trachyrincus murrayi | reverse complement strand
TGTTTACTTCATTAACTACCAAACATTTAACATATTTAAGTTGTTACGTTTTTTAGTTTCGTCCAGTTTGCAACCTGGTCCGCTAATACGTAGCAGCTACGCGACGAGCTGCACCGGACTGGCTGCTCATGTCAGGGAGCGTGAAGTACATGCTAGTTATAATATAGTTATAATATAATACATGCTAGTTATAGTTATAATATAATACATGCTAGTTATAATATAATATAATACATGTTATAATATAGTTATAATAGAATACATGCTAGTTATAATATAATATAATACATGCTAGTTATAATATAATATAATACTATAGTTATAATATAGTTATAATATAATATAATACTATAGTTATAATATAGTTATAATATAATATAATACATGCTAGTTATAGTTATAATATAATACATGCTAGTTATAATATAATATAATACATGCTAGTTATAATATAATATAATACATGCTAGTTATAATATAATATAATACATGCTAGTTATAATATAATATAATACATGCTAGTTATAATATAATATAATACATGCTAGTTATAATATAATATAATACATGCTAGTTATAGTTATAATATAATACATGCTAGTTATAATATAATATAATACATGCTAGTTATAATATAATATAATACTATAGTTATAATATAGTTATAATATAATATAATACTATAGTTATAATATAATATAATACATGCTAGTTATAGTTAGAATATAATATAATATAATACATGCTAGTTATAATTATAATATAATACATGCTTGTTATAATATAGTTATAATATAATATAATACATGCTTGTTCTGGTTGATATTGAGATTATAACCCTGTAGACATGTTAGGAACAAGTTTGCCTACATTGTAAAATACATGCTTGTTCTGGTTGATATTGAGATTATAACTCTGTAGACATGTTGTTGGACTCTAACTATTAGCCCTATGTGTGACATGGTGTGCATGTGACTTGTCAGCCAGTTAAACAGTCAGGTAGAATGCATATGTCATTATCTCTAGCTTCAGTCCACATAATAACAGTTTTGTGTTCATTGCTTTTGCTCAACACTGAGCGAGAGAAAGTTGCCTGCTTAGCGGTGTATCCTCGGCTTAAAGTCGAGACAACATTACAGTCCCTGTTTGCAAAACATGTTTGAGGTTTGTCTCCTCAAGGCAGTCAACGTGTCCAGTCTTTCAAAGTCAAATCAGGAGATGTATTATGACAGTAGGGATATTGCCAATACCTATTTTCAAGTTCATCATAATCAGCCGATGTCAGGGAAAACAATGTTTTACATGTATTTGAATCACACGCATTGGACACACCCTTTTCGAAACTGGTTACACTTCATAATTGCGTGAGTAAAGAATGCATGTTGAATACAAGCAGTGTTGGGGTTGGGGGTAAAAATACATATAGCCTTTTAATGTTGTATGTGGAGGTAAATGTTATCGTTTGCCCCATTAAGTACCTTTTATTCCATTATTAGACTGGAAGTCATGCAGTGTAGGTGAGATTGGAGAGGTGAGAGAGCCTAGAGAGGAGGAGAGGGTAGGGCCTAAGAAGGAGGGAGGAGGAGCTTAGAGAGGAGAGGGTAGGACCTGATGGAGGAGGAGAGGTGAGTGCAGGAAGAGGACACACAGTCTGGGTGGTATCCTAAATGGGTAGAAGTACCCAGATTGAAGCCTATTCCTTGAGAGGCCAAGGGAAGTTAAAAGCCACCAGGCAAGCTGCAAACCTTGTAAAAGAGAGGTGGGGAAAAGAGCCAACTTTTACTGGCTGCAGTGCTTGTGGTGGTCGGGGGTGGGGGTTAATGTGTGCTGTTCGGTCTCTACTCCAGTGAAGGTGTTTGTATAAGGCCATTTCAACGTCAGTACATGGCACCAGACTCATTGGTGTGGTGTGTTACAGTAATGCCTAATGCCTACACTAATGTCTGTCGGCGGTTACCGCAGTGGCATGTAAGACGGGATGACTATTTTTTAACCGCAAATCGTTGCATAATCCTATTGAGCTGGCGAATCAGTCGACTTGGAAAAGTTCAGAGTGGTGTACAGCCCTACTGTAGTCTATTACTGTATAATGTGTATGCCGTTTTCTCTGTTTCTCAGCCCACTTTTCACTCTGCTGGCTGCATCCAGGTACCATGGCAATGACGGGCCAGACTTCCTGCTCTTCGATGAGTAACCACACAAAAGACAGAGTGACCATGGCCAAAGTGACCCTGGAAAACTTTTACAGTAACCTAATAGCGCAGCACGAGGAAAGGGAGATGAGGTAAGGTATTGTATTGGTATTGCATTTTGAATGTTGCCTTGCTTTACAAAATAAAATGTAACCGCATAGGACAGAAACAAAATTCCAATGTCATTTTCGTTAATAATCAATGTCATTTTCCTATGGACTTGTTTTCAGACAGCAGAAGTTGGAAAAAGTGATGGATCAAGAGGGATTGGCCGACGAAGACGTGAGTGTGTTTCTAATACAATACTGGCTCACAATTGAAAAGCTAAGACGACAAGTGCTGGAAATACTGTAAAGGCAACACCATATGTGTTCCCTCATCTCTGTTAACATGAACAAAGCCCACATCATTGTTGGTCATTCATTTGTACACATGAAGTATTTATTTTGCTGCCACATTTAAGCAGTAGAACCACAGAAACAAACAAACTTTTTAAGATGTATCTTGTAAAAAGTACATCTTAAAAGAAAAAATACTTTTTAAGTACCATCCCGACATTAACAATTGACTTGTCATCATATTCAGAGAAAAGTGAAGTTTGTCTCACAATTTCAAAATCGTATATATAAGACTTTTAAAATGTTGTAGTGTGTACCAGGCTTAGCTAAATAACCCTACATTCTAAGCTGATCCAGACCTTTTGATAACCTTAATGATAGTGCAGCTTCAGGTATTGCCGTATTTGATATTTGACATAACACATCATATACTACCATTCAATTCTGAGAGGTCCTCCAAAAATGTACTCTATTATTGATATGATTTTCTCCGCTTCACTAGAAACGTGTGAGAAGATCTCAACATGCAAGGAAGGAGACAGAGTTTCTTCGTCTGAAACGTACCAGGCTGGGCCTGGAAGACTTTGAATCTCTAAAGGTCATCGGACGAGGAGCTTTTGGAGAGGTAGGCAGCTTTTCATAAAAACTAATTTCACAAAATAAAAGACTACGATTCTCTGGTATTGCACCATACTGCAGCGTTGGTCACCACAAAGTGTTTCTCAGATTCTCAGATGTATCAATATTTTATAGGGAGGCTAAATTGTAGTGCAGAGAATAAGACAGTGACCATTACAAATTTGTCATCTGTTTTTTTCAAACAGTGATGACAACAATTTGCCTTTTCACTCCTTAACCGCGCCTGCCTGCACCACAACTATTCACATTTTGCTGCATTTACAGGAACTACATTTACTACCGACCTTTACTACTAACTTACTTACTACTTCGACCTCTACAAGTAGAACCTTCAATTCAATCTTAACTTTTTTTTCACTTTTTTCAAGCAATATTTCACCCATTTTGTATATTTTGCTTAAAATCCACTTCCCCGCCATTAAATACATGCAGAAAGTTAATTTCCAAAAGGTTGTGACCCTGATTTGCCGTGACCCGTTTTGACCCTCCATTCACTTGCATTGAGCAGGCCAATTAGGGCCAGCCGCAGGTCTTTGGTTCAACCCACAAGAACGCTGATTGGATAAGGGCTCAATACAATGAATCAAGCGATTCTAGACTCTCATTTTGGGCAGCAGAGACTCTCTAGAACTAGTCCATTGAACCTGTTTGTAGCCTCACTCAGCTTCAAGATATCGTGTTGCGTAATCCACTTGACAACAAATGCAGAAGAGTACCCTGGTGCACTACGGTCTAATGTCCTGGTGAGACCCACAGCAATCATTGGGTAACCCCCCCCCCTGCTCTAGTAGCCCAGAGAGCACTTTGTTAAGCTGTACTAAGGTTGTGGAATTTAGAAAGCATTTTGAAATGTGACCTGTCTATTGTAACTATTGCACATTTTGATCGTGTGCTTTGATTGTGCTCAGCCTAACAGCTGAAATACACGGTTACACGGTTTCTTATCTGCTACACAGGTTACGCTCCATTTTTCATCATCACATAGATGATCGGCTTCACTGTGGGCATGTTGAGTTTTGCCACGTGATGATGCAGTCGGTTATGCAGGGCTTGGAAGTGTAGGCTGTATTAACTGGTACTGCATTCATTAACTAGATCGTTGATTTGATTTTGATTTTAATGTGCAACGTAAAGACACCCACGTGGTATTTATTTTGATCATTATTAAACAGATTGTACTCGTTTTTCTATGAAGTTTTTACCTGCTTGAGGGCCGTGTAGCGAGGAATAGAAAGACCAGCCTCTGCTAACTGGGCTCAGCGTCTGCTTAATGAGTAAATGTAAATAAATAAATCTAGTGGCCTGGAAAAGGGTTGACAGGATAGCATGCCGCCCCTCTTCCAGTATATACATTGTGTGTCCATTCCAACATATTTGATTTTTGTCAGTCATTGCCTACGTTTTATTGATAGACATTTTTCATCATAGCTTTCATCAACAAAATGAACCCTGGTTGATTTTACACAACTTTGTGTTTGCGTGAAGGTTCGTCTGGTGCAGAAGAAAGACACGGGACATGTATATGCAATGAAGATTCTCCGGAAGGCTGACATGCTCGAGAAGGAACAGGTACTTAACTATATACCAAATTGCACTTAATTTGAAAACATAACATTTTTGCAATTGCCAAGTAAAATGATGACTTATTCCTTCAAGCTGTTTGTGTCAAGAGGAACTTTGTACAGAAGCAGAAAATCATGATGACTGGGTGGTCCCAGGAAATTACACAATTACATGTTTACTTTGTTCCTCACAAGCTAAAAGAAGAACTGTTGAAAATGCCGGGTGTGGCTCGGTGTGCTAACCATGTAGTTAATACACCTTGCAGCGACCCTGGTTCGACCCTGGTCTCTACCAGTAGGGAGAGCTGAACAAATCTGTAGATAGATAGATATATATGTCTAGAACTATGAACTCTAAACAGTGCTAGACTCCAGCAGTCCTACTATGTTGTATGTGGAGACGGCACAGAGCCTGAAACCAAAAAATGTAATGGGGCGGAGTTACACTTTGTTTCCTGTTTGGTTACAGAGATATTCTAAAGAACAGAAACTCCTTCCAGAAGGGGATTTTAATAAGCGTATTTCTACAGTGGCCAGTCTACATGGTGTTGATATGAAACCTTTGGTGTCTGGACAGGCTGTTTTAGCTTGTCTTCCCCGGGAAAAGTTGTTCTGGCCGAGTTTGTGTTTGCTGTTTGCCAATTACATGCTTACATATCCCGTCTGCCATCAGACTATTAGAGAGTATTTAGATTATTAGTCTAAAGTCTGATTTGTGAGACTAGACTCGGACAAAACCGCCACAGAGAAAAGGCCCCAGACAAAAACTGTGTCAGAGAAGACCAAACCAAACGGTAGAAAACATAATAGCAGAAAAAAAACGAGTTATTCTGTTCTTGTTATACATGCGCTCTTAAATGTTGCCATGGAAACACCAACACACCCGCTCGGCTCATACCCAGCCTTGATGTACTCTGGATGACTGGATAATGATCCTTGTGTTTCATGTAATTGTGTGCTAGATTTTCCTTTTTCAAGTATTTATTTGGTTGTGTATTTATTTATCATGACACTATCCACTAGAATAAACCTACCTGGCAATTGAATTGCAGTATGTAATGTGCAGTATACTATATTTCTAAGATGCTGTGGCCGTGGGACATTATTGAACGATGAATATTATATTTGACATTGTCTTCAGGTCGGCCACATTCGGGCTGAGAGGGACATCCTGGTGGAGGCCGACAGTCTGTGGGTCGTCAAAATGTTCTACAGCTTCCAAGACAAGTTGAACCTTTACCTCATCATGGAGTTCCTACCAGGAGGTGTGGTTGTTGGCTGTTCTGTACAACATTTAATAAAGATTACATCGGTTGAACTGTTGGGATGGAGCCCTGATGGGCCTTATTAAACTGAATGCAGAATTCAGTTTCCCCCGACCCAGCTAGCGTATAGAACCAAGATGGCCGCTCTGTGAATATGGCCCATTGGCTTCTGAGCAGAAAGAATGCGTCAGTACACCTGATTTCACCATGCTGCACCTTTTCTACAGGAGATATGATGACACTGTTGATGAAGAAGGACACGCTGACAGAGGAGGCCACTCAGTTCTATATCGCAGAGACAGTGCTGGCTATTGACTCCATTCACCAGCTGGGCTTCATCCACCGAGACATCAAGCCGGACAACCTGCTCTTAGATTCCAGGGTGAGGATATGTTCATGTCCTTTCAAACACGCATGAAAAATACATATTATATAAATGCATGCTAGGGCTCAACGATATGGTAAAAAAAATCCTATTGGGATTATTTTGACAGATATTGCGATATGATTCACTATTAGTGGGAGTGAACATTTTTCCATCACAATTTGCATTTTCACTGAATAAAAAAAAAAAATCATGATGTGACATTTGTTGGGGTTCGTACCAATGTTTTCTTACATCTGGAGAAACAAAATTGTAGGTCAGGGCATCATTGCAGCACTACAATACTACATTTATAATGGTGTTAGAAATGTACATTTACACATTTTACCGTTATCAAAAAGGATTTGGATACACTTGGCCACATTGCGATTCGGATAATGTTCCGGTTACTTGTTCAGCCCTAATGCATACTTTGTGTACCTGAAGTGTGTATAAATTATGTGTATTTAACGGTGATCGTGTTGCTGCGACTGCAGGGTCACGTGAAGCTCTCAGATTTTGGCCTGTGTACAGGTCTGAAAAGAGCCCACCGCACAGAGTTCTACAAGAACCTGAACCACAGCCTGCCCAGTGACCTCAGTAAACAAAGTCAGTGAGACAGTATGCATGTCATGTAAACGTGCCTTTTTCATTATTCATATTTGTTAACCGGTGTCTATGTTTATGGAATGAAATGCATTTCTTTGAGCAAACCAAAATTCCAACTATACCCTGGGTCTGTATTCAGCGTTTCAGAATATGAACTCGAAGAGGAAAGCAGAGACATGGAAGAGGAACAGAAGACAGCTGGTGAGGTTTTAAATAAACGGCAGTATGTCCTATACATACAGTATGTTCTTCACTGCAACTTTCATGGTATTGATTTGGTGTTCCTAATCTTCCCGAAAGCCATTGTTTTCTCCCAACATATGTTAACGCTCTTCTCTTGAATCCAGGCCTTTTCTACAGTTGGCACGCCAGACTACATCGCCCCGGAGGTTTTCATGCAGAATGGGTACAACAAGCTGTGTGACTGGTGGAGCCTAGGGGTCATCATGTATGAAATGCTGATAGGTAACCGTGCAAAACATTCCCCATGCATGTTGCCATGTTGTCTTCTTGAAAAAACAAGGATGAAATGTTTCAGTCAAGCAAAAGCCACTGCTGTCTGGGCCACTCGATATTTTTCAGGAATATTTTCATGAAAGCTTAAATATCGCCGTAAGCCCATCGTTGATTCTGTGCATTCTGAGCATCTATCGTCATTTCCCAGGGTACCCGCCGTTCTGCTCAGAGACCCCACAGGAGACGTACAGGAAGGTGATGAACTGGCAGGAAACGCTCATCTTTCCTCCAGAAGTACCAATCTCTGAGAAAGCAAAGGAACTGATCCTCAGGTACGCTTTAGTGTCTGCATACACCACATCTCCACACAAACTGTATTGACTGTGCCAGTGAACCCAAAATCGTATATTTAGTTGTTGTTTTAAACGTGTTAGTATGTTGTCTATGATCTTAAACATAGTAAGCTTTGCTATTTTTTCACTGTTACTGAAATAAAACAGGTATAAAAAAACTAGCGTAATGCAGAGGAAACAGGTATACATTGCTAGTCCTGGCCAACCCGTTTTTTTACAGGATGTTTGCGAAGAGACACGACATGGATCTCCATGTCCCGTTAACATGTACACAAGGGGGCAGTGTAGCATTTCTGGACCCCAAATGTACATGAAGCACCAGAAACGGAAACAATGAAACTAAGGTGACTGTGTTGCTAACCTCTGGGAGGACTGTGCGTCTTTGCGTGCGTGTAGGTCCGTGTGGCGTGTACAGGTCTCGAGTAGCGTCGTGGATACGTATTCGCACATGTGTCGACACAGAAGTGTAGTTCGGCCTTCACCCATTAAGCGATGTTGGCATCGCGAACAGCTGACAAGATATGGCGCCTTCATGTTGACCTCTGCAGGTTCTGCTGTGAAGAGGAGCACAGGATCGGAGCCACCACTGTGGATGAGATAAAGAGCAACGCCTTCTTCGAGGGGGTGGATTATGACCATATCAGGTTGGACCGTTTGTCCTTACTTCAGACAGATCACATAGAAAATGACATGGGTCGTTTCTATTGATCTGTTCTTTATTTTGAATTGCTCTGATCTGTTTGTTCTGCCAGAGAGAGACCTGCAGCCATTCCCATAGAGATCAAAAGTATTGATGACACATCGAACTTTGACGAATTCCCTGATTCAGATATTCTCCAGCCAACAAGTGAGAACATATTTCATCCAATCGATTCATTTTTTTTTCCCTGTACATTTTTCCCCAGACATGACACTATTATTTTCTTATGTTATTTTTCCCCCAGCTGCTCCAGTTGTATCCAACCAGACCGAGACAGACCTGAAGAACAAGGACTGGGTCTTCATCAACTACACATACAAACGTTTTGAAGGGCTGACTGCCCGCGGGGCCATCCCCTCCTACATGAAGTCTGGAAAGAGATGAGTTCCTCAGTGTAGAACTGTCTTGCGCTCTAAGTAATCAACACGATGTGTGTGTGAAGCGGATACCTCTTTGGCTATCCATGTTCAGGAAGATGAAAATTGCTCTTACCTTTCATCATTGTAAAAAAATGGATTCATGCTTCTTCTTTTTTTTGGTATGCTCCACTTAAACATATATTTCCAAGCTTGGAATTAATATTTGTTCTTCAGTGCCTCAACTCATTCAATATCCAACTGTTTGCAATGTTTTTACTATCTAATGTAATTTTAGAATGTTTTTCAGACCTGCGGACTGCTGCAGAGTTTATTGTCTTCAATTCCAAATACCAGCAATTTACTACTGCATTGAGTCTTGCATCGTGCCTATGGATCAGGAGTTACTACAGTTGTTTACACCAGGTTTTTATTCTACCGTCGATCTTGGGTTCACTTCTCAGTGCTCATACAGTACATCGTATTACACATTGGAGTCGTGTTCTTAATTCAAGATGCATATCAAAGTGTGACTTTTTTTTTTTATCACGGATACTATTGGAGTATGCTAATAGTTTGGTGGAGATGCTCTTCAGGGCTGGGAGTTCTTTCCTGTTTAACTGACATTTGCTTGTTATTACCAAATGACTCATAACCAAAGAGTTGAATGAATCATGTCTTAAATTATGTTTATACTCTTGTATGTAGTATTTGTAGTTTTCACTTCACAGGACTTGCTAGATATGCATTAATGCAGATATTGGTAGCAACAAAATCCCAGCTTGAGTTTCATGCTTTCTATGAATGGAACAAATGACTTAAGATGTTATAGCGGTATACCTAATCAAAACGAAAATACAATTTCACTTTGGTTACAAATTTGTTTGATACATTACTGATTCTGTCTGTTCTATGTTCGTGGCCTCACAGCAAGAATGTAATGGGTCCAAACTCAGCTGGGACCTTTCTGTATGGAGTTTAGTTCTCCCTGTCTTCACGTGGCTTTCCTCCGGGTGCTCCGGTTTCCTCCTACACCAAAAGACATACATGTTAGCTTAATACTCCTGCCTGTGCCCTTGACCAAGGCACCGGCGGTAGACCTGGAGTTGGTCCCCGGGTGCTGCACCGTGGCTGCCCACCGCTCCAAGAGATGGGTCAAAACCAGAGGAACAATAAAATATCTATTCTATTCTGAAAGTTGTGAATGTTTTGTTATACTTTAAACATGATTTCAGAACATGGTTTGTTTCATTAGTTATAGGAGCTGGGTTCTTTATCTGCCTCTGTGTCAGATCACACACGGTGTAAATGATCGTATTCCTCATTTTCATTTGCGAAAAATACAAATTGTTTTAATCATTTTAATAAACGTTCATGTTAAATGTGGCAGCTTACAATGTACATTTTGGTCCCTGTCCCTTATAATTGAAATGTATATATTACAATAGATGTTTGGATAAAACATATGCTCCCTTTTATAGTGAAGTATGGAGTATAAGCGTCAAGTCAATTTTATTTGTATAACCCACAGTTAGTCTCAAAGGGCTTTACAGACCATACATTTATGAC
>OOFB01031301.1:8577-23577 GCA_900323305.1 Trachyrincus murrayi | reverse complement strand
ACTCGATCAGAAGCAAGCATTTATAAACCAGTTCCAGCATATTTTTGCAGACAAAATGGGACACAGAACTATTAGGAGTCCAGCTGAGATTTCCATTCTAAAACGCTGTGATTGAGAAAAAACTGCTGCTACTGAAATGGAAATAAAGGTAAAATGCTTTTAGACGCATTGGCATGAGGTCTGATGAACACACTGCGCTGGCGACACACAGAGGGAATGTGGGATGTGAAGCATTTCAATTCATTATGTATTGTTGTGCCTCTGAACAGCAGATTGGTGATGTTATCTTCCTCAAACACAACAGGACAAGTCACAGGATTGGAACTGCAAGCAGAAGGAAACCCTTAACAGAAAGGACACCCTGAAGTAGAAAGTGGTTCATGGTTCATTTCTTACTGTGACCGTCACTTTTGTGCAAAATGATTTTAAATCATGTATCATAACAAACATCCTGAACATAATAACATCATTCCCCCAGCGGCAAAACTTGTGTCAAGGTCTTTGTGCCATTTTTGCAACTGATATATAGAGAGCCGTGGTGAATCACTTTCATTCTTTTATTTTAAAATGATGGTGGTATTTTTTGACAAATGCAACAATTTGTGATGTCATAAATCAATTAGTGATCTTTCTTGTACGTGATCGATGGGTTAGCACAGCAAAAGGCAGCTCATAGAAGGCACAAACCTGTCTCCGCTTCTGTGTGTTTGTGTGTCAAGTTGTGGGAGTAGTAAGATTATTTTCAGATATGCAGGGGTCTCTAGGTAACGGAGAAGGCAGTGAATGTTCATTAGTTATGAAGCTCACCCTGAAGGGACAAAAAATGAAAAACATTTTGTGTGGGGGTGCAACTTCAAGCACTCTGAGCGTATGTTTTGTGAAAGCATGGCCATGAGAAGATACAAAGATATACACTTCTAAGAGGCTTGTCCACAAGCCCTTATACTGTAGAGTAGATTAGATGTCTGCAGTGTAACTGTAGGCATCCTTAAAGAAATACCATTCTGCCAATTCTGCCATTACCAATATAATTTGTCAAAATGACATTGTTGTGCCGATTCTGCCGAAGAGCATTTAGCGTAAGTGCGCCTCTCCACAAATGTAAACAAAACTTTTCCGTCTTCCGTCTTTTTCTATGGTATTATATGATATACTATTTATCTGTTGACGCTAGATTGGGCGTTAGGAATATAGCCGGCCAACAGACGGGAATTCAACCCTTTTAACTCATAAAGCCATGGAAACACGTGTTTAGGTTTAGAAGTGAAGAAAGCCGTTGGTGTTTAGATTCCGTTGGTTTTAGAACGTCAAACAAAGCTGTGATCTGATTGGAAGCGCTTTGAGTCAAAGTTGAAATTGTTTGAACTTTTGAGCACAACGCCAAGGTGGAAAAACCCGAGATGTCCGCTAGGCCCAGGGCTACGCCCAGGGTAGCGTCGACACTATAGGTTGGACGACGCTGGTGTTGAACGCTCGTCATGTGTTGACCACTTTAGAGTGGACGGGAATGATTCATATGTCTTACCATAGGGATTGCGATATAGGGGCATTTGCAGCGATAGAGTTGATTCGGGGTGATTCGCAACTTAAAAAATATGTGGGAGGAGCAAGGAAAAGTGGGGGGGCCAGAGGTTCCTTGGCCCTACTACTTCTGGCGCCCCTGCATTATCTTTAAAAAAAAGTGTGGAACTGTGACGCAAAATAACTACAACGCACAATACTTGTTATATATATCTCGAAATCAAATGAGCCTAGATTATCTCGATACGTTTTACAACACGGTAGAACTAAGTAGCAACGTAGATATATTCATGCAGTGGGGAGTTTTCGGTCTTATTCATCATGCCACTGATTACTACAAAGCCAAGGTTTTCCCTCATTCATCAAAAATCAATCTGAGGATGATTACTCGTGGGGATAGGATACGTTTCCTAGTTGATATGAGCCAGTTGGTGTGGGCGTAATGCAGGCGTAGGGTGGGGGTGGACATCTGTGCGCATCATTTCGCACCTTGCAGAAGAAGCAGGTGTGACGTATTTGGGTGCCATGAGCGTCTCCATCAATATAAACAACCACCAAGAGCCACGCATTCCCATTACTACTGTGAGGGAACATAGAAACGTCTCTCCGTGCCAGATGGTTCCTCACTGATGGTCCAACTGAATTTTACGCACTCGGAGATATAGTTCTACCACACGATACGGAGGTAAATGCTGTTGGTCTAGTTTACATCACAATCCCATTACCTTTTCTGAATTATGTATTTTTTCCCATATTATTATGATTCTGTCCTCGTCGTATTAATATGTATTTTCTCTTTATGGACAGAATGAAAACAAGCATCCCTGTTAAGTTCATTTCGCATTGACATTCATACTATGTGACATTTAGACATGATATGTGACATTTAGACATGATATGTGGTTTACAACTCGCAGGCTCACTTTGTCTCCAACTTTTTGTCTCGCAGGGATCTGGGGAACATGGAGTGGTTCGTGTTGGTGCTGATGCTGAGTTTGTCTTCGTCCATTCAGACCGAGAGTTCTCCGAAGTGTCCAAACTGCGTGCGTCAGACCGACTCAGGCGCATCGTTCAGACACCTGGTAGGCCTATGATATGATACATTGTGCATGATCTACACAATGAGATAGTAGTGATGAGTGAAACGTCCACTCTCGTTTACTTTAATTATGTTTGTCCTTGTCTTTTCTTTATGCTCTGCCGCGATCTTTCTGTAGCCTATAGCAGCCACAGTAGGTCCCCTAAATAAAATGTAGGCCTAAGGGGGTAATCAACTCCTCTACACACGTTTCTTTTTCAGACTTGCATTTTGGAGTGTGAGGAAACCCTCCGGAGACCAGAGGAGTCCACGACAGGTCGGCCCGCCAACATCCTGCAGATATCCACAGGGTTCAGCCAACAGGACAGAACTCTACAACAGGCCAACCCCAAACCGCCTCGGATGCTTTATCATCCAGTCAATGACAAAACCCCCAACCATGTGCGGAATAGAGTCGCCTTCCCGATGCTTGACCATCCAGATAGGCCTACTGCATGGGAAGACGCGGAGCGACAGTTCCCTGAGATGTCTGAGGAAGACGAGGATGGAGCCACGGAGAATGCGTTGGACGCAGCGTTAAATGAAGTCAACCTGCACGGCGATGCGTTTCATCGCGTTGGCCCGAAGTCCAAGAGGAATAACGATGCGGGGAAGGGCCGCCGAGAGCACGAAACACTGCAGAAACGCTACGGTGGCTTCATGAGACGGATCCGACCCAAGATGAGCAACCTGAAATGGGACCACCAGAAGGGTGGCCGTGCGTTCAGAACCAGACTCGTCTGACTTTAGTGTCTGGGTCGTGAGGGACGGTGGCTGCTGACCGTCGTCTGCATCAATGTATTTAAATGTCATGTATTTAAATGCTCTCTCTTCTTCAGATAGTTACATTTCGATTACGCCTACATTGACAGGCCTATCAGACATATTTAAAACATATGTTCAGTGATGTGTGTTTACCAAACTGTACCATATAACACATGCTTGTTAAACCACTAATAAACCTTCGAGTTTCATACGTCACAAAAGTGGATATATTTGAGTTATGTTTCCAGGTGACGACTCGTAGGCCCCAGGGGGTAAAGAGACTTCAACATCCAGTAGATGGATCCAAGAGATGTGTAATGACAGAGGGTGGAAATATGCAGTTTGTGAGTTTGATATACTTAGCCGACAAGGTAAGTGTATTTTTACAAAGTAAAAATCAGGTACATCAATATTATCTTAAAGGTGTAGTAAAGGTTAGGTCTACTTAGTAGGCTGTATGAAATAACACCACTTCACCTATATTAAATTATGGACCGTTTAAGTGATTCAATTGCTTCTGTCCATGTGATTATTATGACTGTATATATTCAAGGTAGGCATACTCCCTACTAAGACTACCTCTTAGTCTTATTGGGCTAATTACTATACCCTTAATAATATAACGCAAGCATGAAGGTAAGTATTCAGTCTGAACTCTAAACCAGGTATATGAATGCAGTCTATTACTGCAAAGGTTACCTGGCGCCCTCTAGCGATACGAGGTAGGAAGGACCCACGTGTGTTTGTCCTTCTGTGAAAAGCGTCTATTACACAAGACCTGATGTGAGGAACTTTTATTTCATCCATGCGATTGATTTCGTTACAGAAGACAGAAGACAGAACCTCACTTTAAATACACGCACCATTTATTAACCACGTCTACAACTACATATGTACACACATGTAAGCCACATCTAAAGCAGAGTGGGGAAACATCATTGTTGAATGTATTCAGCTTGGGGTAAGTAGTTGAAAGAGGTGAGGTGAGGTGTGTCAAGGCGTTGTTGACATTTGGAGAACATTATTTCACTGTTGGATGACAATCTGTTAATGATATTGCCTGTTTGATCGGCGTTGACCAGTAGGGGGAGACAAGTCCCCAGTCTCTTGGAAATTCATTTACAATCGGTATTAAGCTTAGAAATGGGCCTGCAGGAGCCACATTGAAGATGGTTATGGATAACTAATTATAGCCTGAGAGTCTGGCAACTAGCAATCATTGTACATTATTTCAACGCAAGTAGGCCTACTCCGAATAGCCTTGCTAATTTCAGTGGAGTTCCTACTTTGTTCCGCTTTGAGTTGCCATGCTAAAACTTTCTCCCAGAGTTCATAATGTTGTTGCTTTGCTCCAACAATATCTCGGCTTTATATGTATTCAAAGTGTTATATTTCTTATTAACCAACAATCTAGATCGCATCCCCCTCGCATCTCATCCTCCCCCGCACACCTGTGACCTTTGACCGCTGACGTCATCCTCCGCTCCCCCAAGTGAGGCCTCATCTTCGTTTGCCCGAAGACCACCGTGCAAACCGTGTACTCCAGGAAGGTGTGATGGAAGAGGAGTACGCGCTAGTGAGAGTAGCGTTCATAACCCCACGACGTCTCCAACACCCCGTATCCACGGCTTGGTGCTTCTTCTGTAGCGATGGCACGAAACTCTCTCCGTGTTGAAGAACAAATAGCAATCACTTCTAAAAGACCATGCAGCCATCCTAGTGTCTTAGTTGATCACAAATAGTGAGGGTAAGACCATGATAATAACGTAATTAGAGGCATGAGAGAACTAAACCGCCCAGTATTAACCGTGTAATTGGGGATACTTAATAGGGCACATTGACACATTGACTTAAAATCAAATCAAATTTTTCAATCAAACATTTTCAACAACATTATTAATTTCATGAAATAAATTACAATCAAGGTAGGCCTACTTCACTAAAACGTAAGCCTACATCTTTCAATGAATGAAAGATGATCCTTCAATTCTCGACGGAGAACTGGAGCTTCAACTCACAACTTTCACCCATAAATTACTTTCTACACTTGACTGTGTTCTGATGTTTGTGAAATGTCACGTTGTCAGATTCGTGCGCTGAACTTTGTGGGAGCACATTAACATTGAGACGCAGATGGCGACGCGACGAGGCAGGTAAGGTTAAGTGCAGGTGTTACGCAACCGACAACAAGCGTGTGTCGGATGAGCATCAAAGGCCAGCATACCCTACAGTTCAGACAAGTAGCTACAGGCCTCTGGAAACCTCCTCCACGCTGTGAAACAACACTCACGTCAACGTGGTGTCGCTATGTCGCTTGGCGACAAACCTCCAGAAATAGAGGTCCGATGAATGGAAGGTTTTTACATTCAGTTTAACTGTCGCTAATTTCTTCCTTGCCCCATTTCTGGTTGCCCTCTGCTCCCTTGAAGAGGAACCTGTTAGGCCGTCTCCAGCCACTAGGGGGCAGCAGTGAGTCTCCAGCTCCTCCCCAATGACATCATGCCATTTCACACACCTGTGGCTCATTCACCAAATCAAGGAGAGTATTTGTCATTTGCCAGATCGTATTTGCATACACTGACGCTACTCTCTCTGTTACCTGCTTGTTTGGATTACCTCGCCTGTTGCCGATCTCCTGCCTGTCTGTCTGACTACCACGCATGTTGTCGATCTCCTGCCTGTCTACCGGCCCCGCCCGGTTTACTGTTTATCCCTGTGTTTATTCTCGAGTAAACCTTTTACGTTACCTACGTCTCCGTGGTCTGTTATTGGGTCCTGTATCAACACGATCATAACATAAACAAGTGGTCCATGACGAGGAAGCGGACTCCTCGTCATGGACCACCAAGGAGTACCTTTTCCCGACAGCACATGTGAAATGGAGGGGGGGTCAAAAGTTGGTTGACGTGCGACACGCAGAGAAAGTGAAAGACAGAGAGGAGACGGGCTACTATTCGCTGTCTCTCCCCTTCTGTGAAATTGGGAGGAGAAGATATACTATATGAGAAGTAGCCCCTGTCAATATCTCAGTGTCGTCTGAGACTCCTCAACAGACGGACGGACGTGCTGACAGAAGTTCCAGCGACACAGTGAGTGCTTTGTTAACCAGGCCTTCAGACTAGTTCTGCAAAACTGAAAGGAGAAAGTCTCTATGTTGTTTGTTGTGCATGTAAGCGTAGGAGAGAAAGTGTTTTCTTCACTTTACTGTAGTCCACTCGTACAACAAGACTCACGCAGGGCTAATACAATACAACAATACAGTACTCTTCTTCTTACATCTCAGTGTGTGATAGGCCAGAGAGGGACAATGCCTCCCTAACAAGCAGTCATTGCAGAGTCAGACATAATTATTACAGAATTGCTTTTTGCGTCCAGAGACTTGTATGTATGACCAAAGTAACCCGACATATTTTCTAATCGATATCAGGTGAAGTTGAGTGAATAATGTTGAATCAAGGTCGACAACGAATCGATTGTCATTTCAGTGTGTAGGAGGAGGAACTCAGATGAGCAGAAAACAGTGTCTCCATTCATATATTGAAGCAGGAATACAGTTGGCAATGGGATTGCATGTATATTTGCTGTTGTCATTTTGATTGCAAATTTGTGGATCATAAATGTTTTGCCACATACCTTTTGATTTGTACATTTTCATTTTCAGCATTGTCAACATACCGCCCTTAAAGAAATGTAGATGTGTGGAATTGATTTAGCTTGCACTACCTGCCTTTGATCTATGAGACAATATGTATATGTTGTTTTGTGACTATAAACACTGTCTTGCAGCGCATGTGATATACCAACATGACAACCAGCCATGACCCAAACACAAAGCCCAGCCGCTGGAACCCTTTCCAAAGCATCAAGGTACAGATGAGTCTCAACGGTCCATTACATCTAATCCCTGTTTTATGATGCTTATTATGTATTCATGCTTTTCTTTCCATGTCATTATACTTTGTAGTGCTTAGTGGCGCTGTGAGGAAACAACGCCAGTCCTTCTTTGAGCTAGATGATAGAACAGACGATAGATCTGTTCAGAAATAATGTTTGTTCTCAAGTTTCTGGAGCTCTAACTCTAACCATCTGTTATTTTGTCCATCTGTGCTTCCAGTTTTTTGTATTCTGTCAGGGTCTTCTGCAACTGGCCCAGCTAATGACATCTGGTTGTCTGAAGAGCTCCATCTCCACTATCGAGAAACGCTATGGGTTCACCAGCCAGAAGGTCGGCCTTCTGGTTGCCTTCAACGAGGTGGGTTGGGATCGTATACGAACGGCTGCTGACTGAAATGGACAGCAGACGTGTTAAACGTGTGTCTCTTCTTTAAGGTGGGAAACGTGATGCTCATCATGTTCGTGAGTTCCCTCGGAAGCCGAATCCACAGACCTCGCTTCATCGGTGCAGGGGCACTGCTAGCCAGCTTGTCCGCACTGATCATAGCCTTAGCTCACTTCCTGAGTGGGCCCTACCAGTACACAGCACGCACTGGTAGCTGTGAGTGTTCTCACACTAAACTAACACTACTAAACATACACAATTTGCAAGACACACACATGCACACACACACGCGTTGACCTCACTTTTCCCTTTGTCTTTATTCACAGCCACCAACAACACAACCTCTGCCCTTTGCCAATCACAAAGCTCCATCGCCACATTGTTGTCCAATCAGAGCTGCGAGCATAACAAGAGTTCCGCTCAGCAGGCGGTGTTCCCGGTGCTGCTCCTGGGTCAGCTGCTCCTGGGGATCTCTACGGTTCCAATCCAGCCCTTTGGGATGTCCTACGTGGACGACTACGCCAGCAGGAGGAACTCTCCGTTCTACATCGGTACATTGTGATGCGGTGAACTGTACCAGGAACCACAGTAAATAGTATTATGCACGCAGACAACGTGAGCATAATGAAATAACACTAGTGTGCACCTTGGACAACAGTCTCTGAGCTCCTACTCACTATAAACAATGTACTGCCATGATAGTCCGGTACCCTACGATGATATCGAGGAGTACAATTAGACCACTGATCGATACGATAAACTTTATTGATCTGTAAAAGGGATGGATGACATTAATCTGTAAAAGGGATGGACGACAAGCATGACAGTTAGGAGATAAACAGTCACACAAACAAATCTCAGAGCAGGTACAAAAACACCTATGAAGCACAGCCATAACGTGTTCCTGTACTGACCACATCGGTCTGACTGAGGTTAGTCTGACTGTAGTTTGGAGCCAAACTCTTTGTTAGTATCGAGTGATCTCTGAAGTTGCAGCTGATGGTAGCTTTAATGTCCCCACAACCAGAGAAGGGACTGGTAGCTTTGGTCTGCTAACGACTGGTGTAGTACGGGCCGTGTCCTGATTGGCTGTTTTTTGCACCCATCTCTCTGCAGGGATTCTCTTGGCAGTGACTTCTTTAGGACCTGCTGTGGGTTTCATGATGGGCTCTTTTACACTGCGTTTGTATGTGGACTTTGACAAGATGCCCACAGGTGAGTGAAGACATGTTAGTCATGACTTGTTATGACTAACATGTCATAACTATCGATAGTTACCGCTTGAACACTTGCAATGCATTTCAGAAATGGGAGGTTACAGATATGAAATTGTGGAGAAATTCCCCCCCTTTTTGTCCTGCAATATATCTAAAGGTAGGAAACGTTGATAGGCACAATTTGAAATTTGAAATGATAAAACAACCATGTCTAAAGGCCTTTGAAAGCCAGAGAAGGAGAGGAAGTACTAATACGACCATTAGCAGGTCTCAAATGTCAGTGCTGCTTCCCGTTGCTAAAAAAAGTGCTTACATGAACTGTAGTTGACTTATTTGAATCTTTCATCACTGCCAACTAACACTGACATTCTTGTGGCTTGCAAAAGTTCAGCCAAGGGAACCAACAAACCCGTTTGTCGAGGAATAATGCGTGCATGCGCAAGAGCAGATGAGTCAACGTTCACAATTTTACATAAAAACAATACATCAATATGATTATTGAACTAGCAGACCTAGACGGTCAAACTCAATAAATAGACAGTTTTGGGTGGCCTGTAAATGGTTAATATTAAAACTTGAAAGTATTAAAGTTTGGTAGAGATTTGGGTTGTGTAGTGACCTCGCCATGATGTGATAATCGAAAATAGTGTTTTTTTCTCTTCAATTTCCTGTCCAATGAACGTTTTTTAACATTACAATTCTCTTAAATTACTGACTAATACTGTGAATGTGCAGAAATTCCTTTTTGATTAAAATTGTACAATTTCTATGTTTATACATTGTGTCATTGTTTTTACTTGGATAAAATACACAATCTGACAGGAAATCGCTGTAGGTAGATGGTTTCATAAAGTAAACACTAAATATCCTATATTCACAGAGATTGGCCTGACATGTAGCTATTCTGCACATACTATGCTTGTTTTTTCACCATTTTTAGTTCTCTACAATTACTGATTAATACTGTAAATGAACAGACATTTGTCTTTTATTTTATGTATACATAAATGTCCACATACTTCAATGTGATGAGCCTCAGTTAGACTGTTTAGAATGGTACTTTGAATTCATGGATATTGTGATATGTTTTTCCATATCGCGAGACAAGACAAACGATCTCTTCAGTCCTTCACAAGGAACGCCCAGCCTCTGGGACCATACGCCCATATCCCAATAATCAATCCCATAATATCATAATATAATATACCAAGTTCAATCAAATTGGGATGATGCATGTTCCTCCCCCCTCTGCTCTCCAGACCAGATCCAGCTGGACTCTAAGGATCTACGCTGGGTAGGGGCCTGGTGGCTGGGTTTTTTAATTGCTTCCTGCCTTCTGTTCCTCACCTCGCTGCCCTACCTCTTCTTCCCTAGATCCATGTCCAAAGAGGTACAGTATGATCACATGGTGGACACACTGATGCTCATGTTTTACTAATGGATTTTGTTTGACACCCGATTACAAGATTCTTGAAAGAAACCTTGCCTAATCCAAAGGAAAACATTATCTCAAGGCTTTTTCTGGAGCAAATGACACATACGGGTGAATTCTGGTGTTGTCTTTTCAGTCTGCTGCTTTCGTCAAAGAGTCTAATTCAGAGGATGAGAAACAGCGGGTCACACTCTTTCAGTTCCTCAGAAGTAAGACCACAATTTTTAAATGCTCCAGTCCAAGCCACATTTTGAGTAACCGAATCCAAGGTATTTTGACCAATCCCGATGACGCAGTGTTATGCAATGCATTTACAATCCCCTGCCGTGTCGTGATTGGTCGAAATACCTTGTACCTGGTTCTGGATTTCTGGATTCGGTTACTCAAAATTGGCAAAGTACAGACGTGTAGGCTGGAGCATTTAGAAACAAAAATGTGTCTGTCTTGAGAGACTGATGTTAGGGTAACGTGTGTTCACGCCCTCGTCCAGGTTTTCCACAAATTGCCCTGAGGACCTTGCGGAGTCCAGTGTTCCTGCTGTTGTGTCTGGGGCAGGTGTGTTGTGCAGGGGTTATCGTGGGCGTCGTCACCTTCCTGGCCAAATTCATGGAGCGTCAGTTCAACCTGACCGCGTCTGTCGCCACCATGTTGATAGGTAAGTGAGCGGGGCAGTTCCCGGGCTTCCTGTCCTCACAGCTCATTCGCTGTATGAAGAACGGTCACAGAACTAGAGTTAGAGGTACAAACTAATAATACGTCGCTTCTTGGGCTCGTTAATTTGGCAAACACATTTGTTCTGTCGTATAAAATCAGCCAGTGGGAAAATCTGTCCCCTACGTACGTCTCTCCGTCCACGTCCTCGCGTTACACACACTGCACACATTTGACCCGTGAGGTCAAAGTTTTTAATCGCTAGATTTAATAAAGCAAGTTTCACAAACTACCGTGAGGCATCAACAACTCCTAATACACACCACGTTATGATGTAACGACGACACGATGCCAAATGATCACACAATGGACATAACGTAAATGAAGCCATGCTAACAAGTCCGTGTCGTCCTGCAGGAGTAGTCCACATCCCCGTCAGTGTGGCGGCCATTGTTGTGGGAGGGGCCGCGATGCGCCGGCTGAACCTGTCACGCCCCGGGGCCGCCAGGTGGTGCGCCGTGGCCATGTTCCTCACCTTGCTCTGCTCCGCCCCGCTCCTCTTCATCGGCTGCCCCACCCAGCCCGTGGCCGGCGTCTTTCCGCCCAGCAGGTTCAGAAACGCTTGCTCTAACACTAATCACGTGTCAAGCCCCTTTAACGTGTAGTCAAGTAGGGCTGACTAGGAGCCGTTTAGTTTCCACTAGCGGAAATGATCATTTATGATATCTGTAGAACAATTTGGACACGTTACAAATATATTTTCACATGCAAGAAATTACATTTCGACTAGTAAAACCTGATTTACAGATATTTTTCATTTAATTCTAGATATCAGTAATTCCTTATTTTCACGAGTAAGAATAACCATTATAGATATCTACAATTGAATTACCATGTGTTTAAAAAGGATTGTGACTAGCGGAAATGTAAATTTCCACGAGTCAACAGTCGATATCAACGGTCGACATCAACAGTTGCATTTCTGATATGTCCGACATACCAACAAACCATTTCAAATATGTCAGCCAATAAAAAGGGTGAAAAGGGTCTGTTGCAGGTTCAGGAAGTCAAAATAACGTCCCTGTCTTTGTGGACAACCAGGTTGATTAGCTAGTTAGCACAAAGCCATATGGTCCAATGAACTATCTAGCCAACCGTAGTATCTGGTATAGACTACCCTGGGGTTGAACTTCTTACAGGCAGCCATCAGAAGAAGACCATCTATGATATATATAGTCTTATATGATGGAGACACGGGTAGCCATGCCAGGTCTATGCCATACGTGTATGTTTGGAAGCGACAATCAAAAGAGTCAAACGCAGTCGGTGTCCAGAGTTCTCCCTCCACAAATAATAATAATAGCCAAGTTACCTCTGCATTTAGTAGTCATCTTCTGTAAGATCTGAAGTCTATACACACCCAAAGTCCTTGTAATATGCACGCGGTTGAGTTTTGTATCTGGTATAGTTTGTGACGGTGTAGTCCCATGGGTGGACCTACATCAAGTTGCATTTGATGAGTGTTGAACATGTGTATTTGCGTGTGTGTGGACAAGGGATGGGAGCGTGATGGCGTGCAGCAGCAGGTGTGCGTGTCCTCCTGAAGTGTTTGACCCCGTGTGCGCTTCTGACGGCGTCGAGTTCAGATCTCCCTGCCACGCTGGCTGTATCGCCATGGAGACGGACAACATCAACAAAGTCCAGGTACGACCCACCGTCGGCCCTTGGATGTCTGCAGACTTGTATTGAGGTTGATGTTGTGAAGATTCATACCTTCAGCCTAAACCTTGACTCATAACTCCAATTCATAAAAACACTTGTCGTGTGTGTGTGGAGCTAATCTGGGTATTTTGTCTACCTGGGGAATTAAGAAGTTATAAAACGATTGAAATCGCAAAATGTGCAGCTGTCCTGGAGCATGCTAAATACATTCAAGCGTTGCTTTGCAAATATGTACTCTCTACTAGTGATTTGTAAATATGTACTCTGTGCTAGTGATTTGGCAAACAAATGGCACATTTGCAGTTAAAATGAAACGTCTCAACAGAACTACACGTCTTGTGGCTGCGTGGCCGGTGAGGATGGAGGCGTGGCCGGTGAGGACGGAGGCGTGGCCGGTGAGGACGGAGCCGGCGCCGGTGGTGGCTACGCGCTGCCCGGGACGTGTGGAAGCCGCTGCCCCCACCTCCTGGTGCTCTTCATGGTGGTGTCCAGCTTCACGTGCTTCGTCGGCTCCACGTGCAATGCCCCGTGCTTCTCCGCGATCCTCAGGTACCAACACATGGACCGGGAGATGTGCAAATAGTGTGTTGAATAATACACAATACACATGTATGTTTTCATGTATGTATTATTGATTATTGATTCGTGAACTGTGTTGTCCCTTGCCTACAGGACCGTACCACCCGAGGATAAGTCTTTTGCAGTGGGGGTCTGCTACATGCTCTTCCGTGTCTTAGGTAAATGCTTTAGAGGAGTGTCTCCCTGTTCAATGCTTTTAGTTTAGTTGGCAGTTTTTTGTAATCCTTCTCCCAACTGTCTGTCTGTCTGTCTATCTCTCTGTCTGTAGCATTTTTGCCTATGCCAGTCATTTACGGAAGTATGATAGACCAAAGCTGCATTCTGTGGGGCGAGAAATGTGGCAAGAAGACCTCGTGTCAATACTACGACTTGGACTCCTTCAGGCGAGGGCAAGTCTCTCTCTCTTCATAAAAGTTTATACAGTTTTTTTAAACTTTCATTGAAATGTCGCCCCACTCTACTCCCAAGAAGGGCGACGTTTCATCCAAAGTTCCACGGCAGATAGATGGATTGTGTCTTGGAAATGATCTCGTGAGAGTAAAACAGTTGAAACCCCTCGTTACAGCAGAGCATTGTAGTAGCCGAACGACGAGAGAGCACACGACACAGCCATCGGCAGCTCTCTCTGAAGCTGCTCTTCAGAGGGTGGTCTTGGAAACATCACATTTGGTCAGCCCTGCTAACATGGGGTGTCGGCATGCATTCAACATGAAAGCCCATACCTTCAAGATGATATATATCCGAGATAACACACAACGGCAACTCACAGCATGCTGAAACAAGATAACATAATCTACATTTTACAAAGCTCACAGGACAGGCCATTCACAAGTTAAGACAAGCACAGCTCACAAATACTACATTTTCCACCACAATTATGTTTTATGTTATTGCTAGCTGATATACTGGCTGTATTCCTTCCCTCCTGACTTATACGTTGACCCTACATCATACTAATATATTGTGGCAGTTACCCCATGCCCACACGCCACTACAGTGGCTTTTCAGGGCTCCTCCAACAGCAGGACACAGGCAGATGATGGTTAAACCGGTTTATTGCATGGTTGAGAATGGTTTTGCAGGCGGTACGTGCTGACATGCTAGCGCTCCTCCTGAGTGTGTGTGCTGGTGGTTGGTTTAACCTGTGGGCCTTGATTGGCCAACGCCCCACAGGTCTGCAGCCTCACCCAGCAGCCCCAGAGTCTAATCAGTCTGACTCGGACCAGCCACCAACAACACACACTCCACACATATATATATATATATATATATATATATATATATATATATATAATATATATATATTATATATATATATATAATATATATATATATAATATATATATATATAATATATATATATATATAATATAAGTATGTTAATAAAGAGCTGCTGTGATAATCTCTACACTCTTTTGTTTTGTAGATTCTTTGGCCTGCTGACATTGTTCCTATGCTTGGCTCTCGTCTGCTTCTTGATGACAATGCTGGTTCTCCGGAAGGAGACAGGAAGCCTGGGGAAAAATCCAGGAAGTGAAAGAGTATACAAGCTGGTGAACGGCACCGAGGGAGCGTGCCGCGCCAAGGACAGTCTGGATGTAGCAGAGGGGGTTGGGGTGGAGATGAGCTGAGTGAGTGAGTGAGTGAGTGAGTGAGTGAGTGAGTGAGTGAGTGAGTGAGTGAGTGTGTGTGTGTGTGTGTGTGTGTGTGTGTGTGTGTGTGTGTGTGTGTGTGTGTGTGTGTGAGGGCTGTCAGG
>OOFB01031299.1:0-21871 GCA_900323305.1 Trachyrincus murrayi | reverse complement strand
CTGCGGTACACCGAGAACGGCTTTATACACACACGCACACGCACACGCACACACACACACGCACACACACACACGCACCATACGCATACACACACACACACACACACACACACACACACACACACACACACACACACCACACCACACCACACACACACATGCACGCACGCACGCACGCACACGCACACACACACACACACACACACACACCCACAGACCTATTTTTGATTTGTGAGTGATTTACAGCAGGGGGCGTCAAACAACACGTTAAAACGAGGGCTAAAAATAGAACTGACTTTTGGCTATTTAATTTTTCCTGTCTGTAAAAACTAACTTGTGTTGTGCTAAGTTGTGCTATAGGACTATATTTTAGTAGCCTACACGTAGGCCTATGGATAGGATATGGATAGGCCTAGGATGTAATCTAATATTATGACCGACGATTAAGATTGATCCTGATTCACAACTTTTTTATATTGGTGATCTGAATTGGGATTCGGTTTCTGACCGTGTCGAACCAGTTTCGAACAGACCTCTAACCAACGGCTCACACCGCCGCGGTTCATCTTCCACCAAGCGCCTGCGCTAGGCCTACCTGCGGTACACCGAGAACGGCTTTATATACACACACACACGCACACGCACACGCACACGCACACACACACACGCACCACACACACACACACGCGCACACGCACACACACACACACACACGCACACGCACACGCACCACACACACACACACACACACACACACACACACACACACACACACACACACACACACACACACACACACACACACACACACACACACACACACACACACACACACACACACACATACACGCACGCACACGCACACACACACACACACACGCCAGGACCGATTCGCTGTAGCATGAGTGATAGGCGGACAATGCTGGTGTGGAGCAGCCTATTTTGCGCCACCCACCGATGCGCTGAAAGCACAGAACGTAGAAGAAGAAAAAAGCTACAAAGTCACGCTTCTGTTTCCTGATAACCCCACCCCTAGAAAGAAGCGCCCCACCCACTGCCCCGACGGGCGGTGCAAACTGCGAACACTGTTTAGCCCAGCAGTTGGTGGCCGCTACGCAGCTCGCAGCCTGTTTGCATTAGATAATAAAGTCGGTAGTGAAATAAGCCAACATGTCGCATACTGTAGTCACCACGACTACGACCACCCGGACGTCCGACGGGGGCTTCCTGAATGTGGGCTACATCCGAACCACGGGGGGCATCCTGAAAATGTCGCAAATGGTGAGACCTCCGTTTCCACCGAGTGAAGGGTGCAGTATGGGAGGGTGCAGTGTGGAAGGGTGCAGTATGTTTGTGTTATCGTGGATTATTTGGGGTATCCCGTTTAAAGCGAGTGTGGACGCGTTGGACCTGCAGCGATGGGAGCCGTAGACAAAGTTGAACCGCTGCAGGAAGCGGACTGGCTCGTAAAACACACCTCGGTAACGATTTGATGAGCCCATGATGGGATGTAACACACATGTGGGTGTGTTACTATACAGGAGCACCACCGAAATACGTTAGGACAATACAAATAGGCCTATTCTCGAAATGAGCCCAGACGAGGCTGAACAGGGAAATCGTGTTTAATCGTTTAATGTGTTAATATAATATAATAATGTTGGTCATTAACATATCACACGTAGCCTGTTGTCCTGCATCTCTCTGTTCAATACAACAACAACAACAACCATCACACATTGCCTATTCGTGTAGTTAAGAGGAAGTCATTATTAAAAACATATTTAATAACTGGTGCCAAACAAAGTGTGTTTTAGTATCATCAGCTAGGGATGAGAGTGAAGGGATTATGAGGCGTGGTTTCTAACTCCTAACTAACGGTGAAGATCTCCATCAGTGTCACCACATTATTGATCAGTTGGCCAACAGGGAATTGGTCAACATCAAATGTAACAAGACAGCAACACACACTGTAAAATGCAGAAACAGCATTAAATAGTAGGCTACAAAGAGAGAGGACATTTACAATCTATAAAGTCAGTTGGTGTCAACTGACTTGAGTAAAAACCTGTTGAGTGTATGAAGAGTAAACGATATAGGTTACACTATTCAGCTTCAGCATCACTTGTGACTCACAAGTAAGAAAATGTCGACAGTGGGACTTTTATTGTGACACCGTTGTAGGCCTACCACAAACCGGTCAACACATTGCAACAGATTTAAAGATATGTGTGAAGCAACTGTACATTTTGTATATTGCCATATTGATATGGTGGTGTTTAGCTAAATAATCGCGTTATGACCGTGCGCGTGTGTGTGTGTGTGTGTGTGTGCCCAGGTGGCCCTGCTGGTGGCCTTCCTGTGCGTGCACTGTGCCCGTGCGTGGCCGGACTGGTCCGCCTTCCGCTACTTTGAGGTGGTGACGCTGTGGTTCCTCATCGCGCTCCTCATCTTCTTCCTCATGCACATGTTCAGGATGCAGGGCAAGGTCGCCTGTATCAACTGGCCCCTCACGGCAAGTGTACACATTCACACATTCACTTACATGTTCACTTCTTCACTCATTCACACACACACACACACACACACACACACACACACACTCGTTCACATCCTCGACTGCTAAGACATCCACTGAGAGTTTCTAGAAATGATGATTCAAAGTTCTCCGCTGCATTCAGAGTCAATCGTCTGGATGTGTAACAAACAAAGACCAGAGCTACAGCTATTGGGTGAAATCAGCTCAGCTCAGCATTACAGGGCCCCTATTTTACCGCCAGGTGTGATGTTGATTAACAATTACAAGCAATTTCAAAAGCTATCCGCTCGTGATGTCACATGTGGGAGTGTCCACCCAGATGTATGATGGCTAGATCAACCTACCAGCCTACCCAGTGGACTGTACCAACGGGTAGACTGGCTATCCACATCACATGCTGTGGTAAAATATGGGGCCACTGTGTTCAGAGTCAATCGTCAACGAACAAAGAAGAGCACTCCATCCACTGGGGGAAATCAGATGAGCTCAGCATTAAAACATGTCAGGACTTTAGTTGTTTACCAGCATCATTAACAGCGGGGGAGGGGTACTGCATTGTAACACGCTGCCCTGGCCAGCGTGGGTGATGGATGGTGTCTGTGGTTCCTCAGGAGTTCCTGCACTATGCCGTGGGGTCCATCCTGGTCCTCATCGCCTCCATTGTGGCCGCTGTGAAGAGCGGGGGGATATCGGTGCTGGTGGCGGGATCGGTAGGTCACGTGACACACACTGGGTTCTGATGGGAACGTCGCCTGTCCGGACTTTCATGGGGAATATTAACCATGATGCGTTTTAGCGGGAGAACGCCTGTGCGGTCTGAGGCACAAAAAAAAAAGGAAGCTGTGAAGGTATTACACATTGGGTTTCACAGAAGCAGGTACGAGGGGCGTTGTCAACCACACGTCGCACAAGAGTGCTCAGCCAATAGCCAACTACCACTCTGGAAAAGCGTTGTTAGGCAGAAGTAGCACGGGCCTTGTAGCGACCCCGGTTCTGTTCTGCGATCCGATGCTACATGTCATTCCTTCTCTTTTTCAACCCACTTTCCTGTCTCTCCACTGTCTTGTCCGTAAAGGCACATAAAGCCCATACAATATAGAAAGAAGTAGCAGATCCATCATCATTTACGGAGAATTTCCCCTGTTTTACAACTTTATAGACACTATTTAAACCCTGGCCGTTGTCCTCCAACAAATGAGATGGACTGAACCTAACTTTGCTGTTCAGACATCAACGAATAAAGGAGTCTGTTGGGAACAGAAAAAGATAATCGCTTATCTTATCGTAACAGAGCAGAGCAGATGTTTTCTCCAAAAGCGGAAGTAGATGTAGAATACACTGTGCTGTTTATGCGAATGTAAAGGTATTGTGTTTTCTCTCCAGGTGTTTGGCTTCATTGCAACCTTCCTGATGGCTGTTAGTTTGTGGACGTCTTATAAAGTGAGCTGTGGATCCCAGCAAACAGGTGCGTTTGGTCTCGCTTCGTGCTCACTAAACCCTCACTTTGTCATTTACTAGGATAAAAGGATAAAAAATACATCAGGATCTGTGCATTGTTACATAAAGGGGCAGGATAGGGTGTTTGACTCCCAGCCTAAACGTTCTGGGTTCGCTCCCTGATGTCCACAGCCTACCTGTAGGCATTATTGAGCATTAATGAGCCTACCTGCTCATTAATGACATGCATCGGAATTCACTATAAGTCGCTCTGGATAAATGCATCTGCTAAATGACTAAACGGTAATAATAGCAATACATTCATTGACATGAATGAGATTTCACTTCAGATGCCTCACTAGCATGGTTAGCATCACTAGCATGGTTAGCATCACTAGCATGAACAGTGTATCAACGTCCCTGTGTTAAGTCAGGCTTACCAGAAGCTAAAAGCGAACTCTTATTTTTTTTTTCCCCCTCCTTCCTTCCTTTCCCCCCCCCCCCTCCCCTCCTTGTAGGTGCCAGTGTTTAAGGTCAGAGGTCATATAAAGGAGCACATGGCTCTGGTGCTCCGTCATCAGATGGCTGTGTCGTAGTCATGGCTAATGGCTAATGGCTAATAACGGCAGGTTGGACACTGAATGGACACCGATTGGATAATTGTAATGAGTGTCAAGGGAATCCAAGTCTTGAAGAGTAGCAGTGCTGATCCAGGACGGTCCCCAGATCGGACCACGACATGGTTTCAAGATCTTTCCTGATCAGAACCTCTACTCTCACTTGGTTCTCGACATGTAGGGCTAAAATTAATTACCAGTATTATGGCAACAACATTGCCACATTCGTTAGTGACGTGTCCCATTTGCCAGTAGATTCGGATTGAAGTACAATTTGCATTGAAGTACGACTACTCCGAACCAAATATAAGTGTTGGGGTTAACCCGAAGCCCTGGTTCAGTGTTGCCAAATTAGCGGATTAAATTTAGAACAGAGGATACACTGAATGGCAGATAAACACCAAACCCCTGGAGAAGGAATCCAACTACCATCACGAGGTTGTACTGAGTAGAAGAAAGAGGCTTTTATTTTGGAGCCACACTAGGGTTGGGCACACACGAAGGCCTTAGAGGTTTGGTTTGAGTTGACCGACTAGCTAGTTTACAGGATCTTTGTTCCATTCCAAGGTCCGTCTTCACCCCATTTTCTTTTTGGAATGCCCGCACCCTTATTTTTGTACGTTGACTTTCTCTGACAACAGGATAGTGCCTTGAAAGTCCAACACAAGACAAAAAAGATTACCTTTACCCTTTTTATCTTGTCTCCCTTCTCATGTTATTCTCCTGTTTTGCCAAACGTTTGCCAAAAATGTCAGTTTACAAGTTTACATTCACGTACGAAAACACAACTGAAGAGAACAGGTTGCAACACAAGTCTGATTGGGCTGGCATAACATACAAGCCAATAATGCCGCCCTCGGTGCCTGATCAATTCTGATCAATTCTAACAGCTGTATCTAAGGTGTAGGCAGTAGGTTTTAATACCACCAATCAAATCAATTCAAATGAATTAGCTACGTTTTGTTCCATCATCATCATATCCTCATCCTCATCATATCCACCACATTACAGAAGCAAGATACGCTCTGAATGTAGTTTCATGGTGTCTTTAACACCACTAGTACAACCAGCATTATTAGACCTGTGTTCTCTGACCAGTGTTATGGGCCAGCGCTTGTCAGCGGTGTCAAAAGATGTCAAGTGATGTGCTGCAGACATTGGTATTCTAGAGTGGTCCGGTTTGGACACTGCCGCTGTAACATCTCCTCCATCTTCAGGCTTCGCCGTGAATATTGATCTTCTCACAGTCGCGCTTTATACCAAGTTCTCCCCTGAGAACGCCAGAAGTGCTTCGACGTCATGCTCAGAGTACGCCTGTCCATCTGGTCACGATGGGTCCTTAGGTGCCATAACGGGCCATAACGTGCCTTATATCAAGCGTTGGATCCGGTCATGAGTCCATGGCAACCTCCATGGCAACCACCATGAAACCACGGCCACTTCTTGGAATTATTTCCGGGAATCACGGCAAGTGATTCCCGGAAATAATAAATAAAAGTGATGCCTCAAGTTATTGAATCTCAATACTAGGCTGCCTTGTATCCACAATAGCAACAACAGCTCAGTATTTTTGTACAAATTTGGGTTCGACCAGACGTATCTTGCCTCATGTCATGTCAAAACATTCTCTTTTGGACCATTGTCATAATGCTCATAATTGTCAGTTTTAAAAAAAACACAGATTTATCTGGGACTATCTTTTATACGGGACTAGTCGATTTTAGGAGTAGATTTGCAATTGTTTAGGTAGTCTAAACAATGTGAGTGGAGGACTGAGTGGAGGAGGAAGACTTGAACAGGGCTGAAGTGGCTGGCTGCTGAGTTATTTATCCTGTCCTCATAAGGAGTGCTTTTGTGTTGCGTAACACTGACTGACTATCGTGGTGTGACTGCATGACAATATTTGTGCACATTTCCAATCTTAAACGAGGCTAATGTCACCTTAGATTTTCCTGGAAGTAGAATGGATTTTTATTTGTTGCAACAGAGTGTCAATAGTCACCCACCAACAATCACACTGTTTACAATATGTATTACATTTCGTAACGCTATTAGTGTTAAGCTATCAGTGATGTCACCCATACGTTTCTGAAGGGCTTTGCCGCCACCTTGTCATTTTGCTAGCACCGGAAAATCCAAATTGGGCAAATGGGTGGAGCTAACGATAGCTACCTGTCAATCACTTCATGTTTGGAGTGATTGCCAGGTTTCAGCGTCATTAGCGGGAGACCCCCAGATGAAGCCAACATCTAGCATAAATTACAAGAACTGCATCTTAAAGAGTAACAATAGCCACAGCACCAAACAGTACCAAGCACAATGTTATAATCTTTAGCCAATCAGAAAGCAACTTCAATTACCAGTGTTTCACCAGAAATGGTGCTATTTCTTAAGTTTGATTTGATTGTTTGGTAGTTCTTGTCCACATGTGGACAAAGGAACCAGACTGCAGAGAACGCGTCATGTGACTAGCCAGGAATAGCCAGGAAGGATATGTAACGTCAGACCATATATATCCCTGCCGGGATTATTTGGGAAATCTCTAAAATATCTAAGGTAATCCCAGGGATACCTTAGTGTTTTCAAGGTGCCACAGTTACAGTAGACCTCATACCATTTGCTTTGCAGTGACCTAAGTACTGGCCCTTGGAGTGAATAAACAAATTATTAACGATTGTAGCAGTAGCAGGCCGTTCAGATTTCTGATTTGATTGGCAGCTTCCTATCTGGGCATACTGTTGTGGTTAGGTTTTAGGTTAAAGATGGCTATGTTAAGGTGTTAATTTGGTGTGGTTAAGGGTTAGGGTCAGGTTAGGGTTAGCGTGGTTAAGGTAAGAATTAAAGTGGGCATAGCTTGCTAATTTAGGGTAAGGGTTAGTGTGGTTACGAACTGAGAGGCGTTGCACCAACATCCTGGCCGGATAGTAGCTTGCCCTTGAGCAGACAAGCAGCCTTCTAAACAATGGAACTTAACTTTAAGATTTTGGTACATGCGGGACCAGGGAAGTCAATCCCAGCAACACATTTCCTGTGCTCACTGGCTGATAGCCGTATGGGAAGGCGCCACCCTGGATGCGATAACATGCTTAATTAGCTGGAATGGAACGCATGTCCGCTTTGAAGAAGTGCCTTGCTTGACTTAACGTTCGGCCAGCTAGAAAAATCTAGTATGCAGAAGTCATTGCTGCATTTAGCTTTAGGCTGGCGAGCGCTGTGCATTGAAAAGGATGGTTGTCGCTAGCTACTGGTGTCTCAGAGGTGTGATAAAAACAGGAAGCCAAGTGTTTCCAAGGAGGTATAGAACAGATTTTAGAGGACATAAAACAGACATGAGAGCAGATTGATTCTATGTTAAGTTAACCTTGGGTGCTGGGCAGAGTGGACTATTTTATTTTCCCCTTTTTTTAATGATTTTTATTTTTTGAAGATGTTTTATATGGTGTGTATTATTCATCAGATATGTTTTATATTGTGCATGTTCAATGAAGAGTTTGGATTTGCTGCACGTTGTATTAAAGGCTTGTTGCACCAAGCATTGTGTTTTGTCTGTATTAAGACTGTCTTGTTTTAAAAAAACTAGACTATATTATTGTAATATTATACTATAAATGCAGGGATGTGATATTAATAGCGTGTATTTAACATTGAGTTCCCTTCCTGACCTGTCTCTGTACTGTGTAACCCATACCTGCTCCCTAATGACCTATCTCTGTATTCACTGTCTAACCCCTACCTGCTCCTTAATGACAAGTACCTAAATACATTATTGGATAAAAGCTAAATACTAAATAGTGAATTAATTCTATTCATATTTTTAGGAGGCTTTTCCCATGATGCATTGCGTGTTCGATCCTTAACCTCACCAAAGCCATACCTGACCCGAACCATCTCCTCCCAGATACTTCACCACCATCACAGACTGCACTCCTACATTTAAACTATCCTTGATTTAATACGGAAACCTAACCATGTCTAATGCATCACGGGAACTAAGCAATCACACACCACATTAGCTTAGCACCGTCGCGCTGCTAGCCACCAGCTTACCGCACCAAAGTCATGCTACGGCTGCAGAGGGGCGGAGGAGGAGGTCTTCAAAATTGTGTCTCTAACCAGGGTGGAGAATGCATTCATTGATGACTGGTTACTTCAGGAATGCCATTTACGAATTCCCTTCCACTCCCATGTGATCACAAAATAGTACGACGAGGTTTCCTAACTCACATTCACCACAGACATACACGACCTCACATTCACAATTAACAATTTAACACATGAACAATTATTGAAAGCCTGGTATCCTTATGTAGATGACGTACAACGGCCGTACTTATTTAAAATTGAGTGTTCGACTCCCTCTCAGCCTCTCTGACACACACACAAGCTCATCTTGATATCGGGACTAACAAGGTCATACACATTCCTGATTTCATCAACACGGGTCTTTCCTGACCAGACCAGAAGGACATTCAGTTCAGTAGTATCCAGAGGTCTGCTAGCTGCCTGATAGCTAGCGGCCCTGGGCATGTTCACACAGAGTTCACCCGTAGGCCCCCAGCTTCTTATTAAAATGTATGTCTGCACTGGGACGTCTTAGTTTCACCTTTTCTTTTTTTTTTTACCTTTTATTTTATTATTTAAAATTATAGCATTTTATTGTTTGTGCTTTACATTTCTTCCCCTTATTCCTTCCTTTGTAAAGGATTCTGAATAAATAAACTTGCCTTATATGATCTAAAAAGAAAATCAAAAAATATATTGAACTTGGACAAATCCGAAATGATTATAGAACAAATATAAAACAATATCAAAACATACATGTAAAATCTATGCTTTAGCCTGTGTTATAATGTGCAGCAGAAGATGGAGGCCGGGTGGAGACAGGGGCTGACCAGAGCTGCTGGACAGGGAGAGTCGGAAAGAAGTGGCCATTAAAGGAGCCATGGAGAACCAGGGAGGAGTCAAAAGAGAGGTTGTTTGGAGTAGGCGGTGGGAAGAATGAGTCACACACACACGCACGCGCACACACGCACGCGCACACACACACGCGCGCGCACACACACACACGGTTACTCATTTCCTTTTAAAAGCTCAGTCCTCCAGCAGCCTTCGCCACCAGCTGCTCACTGCTGACATTACTTTCCAACCTTTCTACGAGTGACCCCTTCAACATGACATCTGCTATAATATAATCTACTATAACATCTACTGTACTACACATAACAGCTACTGTACTACACATAACATCTACTGCACTATAACATCTACTGTACTACACAACATCTGCTGTACTACACATAACATCTACTGTACTACACATAACATCTACTGCACTATAACATCTACTGTACTACACAACATCTACTGTACTACACAACATCCACTGCACTATAACATCGACTGTACTATACATAACATCTACTGTACTATAACATCTATTTTACATCTACTGTACTATACATAACATCTACTGTACTATAATATCTACTGTACTATATATGCAATCTACTATACTATAATCTACTGGACCCCTTCAACATAACATCCACTATACATCACATCTACTGTACTATAATATACTCTTCAACGTAACATCTACTGTACTATAATCTACTCAACGTAACATCTACTGTACTATAACCTACTAGGCCCATTCAACATAACACCTACTGTACTATAACCTACTAGGCCCATTCAACACAACCTATACATATATATGGCCTATACCCATGGAAGAGGGGTTAAGGTGTGGCCATGACATCACATTAAAGCGACTATTCATTATTTTTCCACACCCGTCATTTTATGACCCTATATTTCTGTTAAAGGATGGAGCAGACGCACAGTCTCTCTCTCTCCACAACTTGTGTGTTGGAAACACAATTGTTTCCTTCTGTGGTTGCGAACAGATCTCTGATCAGTCTTCCTCTCCAACTGTCTCTGGTCCAATCAGCCGTCGCATACAGACTGAAGCTGACCTAGAATGCACTTGTTACTGCTTTCCTGAAGACCCCATACCGGACCGCCGTAACCACACCAAACCCTTGCCTCAACTTACAGACCCGACACCACTGAGACAAAGTTACATGCAGTAGATGCAAAGTTAAGAAGAAAAAAATAATAGGGCTGGACTGAGTTAGGGTTGGCAAAGATCACCACCTGGTGGGTGGATCGCGAATTGCAGTGGTTATAATTGAATTTAAAAAAGTGGTTCATTAAATATGAATAAGTGTAAGAAATAAGTTTAAAAAAGAAGGTCACGGCATCAAGGCGGTATTTATCTTGACAGTAGTAAAACTCTGACGAAAACACATTTCCGTATTGTTAAATAACAATAGTCAATTTTCTGATTTTAAATGTCTTTATTATACGCTTGAATTATTCTGTGGTATAAAAATATTAAAAATAGGAATATAGTGACACATTTTTGTTGCTTGTATCCAAGGCACATCGGAAATTACGTTCATTACGTTTGAAGAAAAGTCGTCCTATATGGTGACTATTATACAGACTTAGAAAATACATTACAAATACAAGACTTCCATCTCAAGACACCAAGCCGAGGAATCACTTACGTTTTGTTAGAAAAAAATTGATTTAGTTTTTCGGGCAATTTAAAACAAATGTAGGTGAGTTGGTCATCTCTCCCACTAGATGTCGAATACATAAGTAGCAGAGAATACAATTTAACGGTTTCATTTCATATTAAAAAAGCGATTCATCCAGATCACTAAAATAGATTGTTTTGTCGCCCCAACGTGTTTCTGGAAGTATTTAATTGTGAATACTAACATCTAGCAACATCCCCAGTTAAGAGATTCATGTTTAACACAATAAACACATCCTTCATAAAACATAAGCATGTAATACACAGTAACAAAATGGACATCTCACAAACATCTTACTCAAGGCTTCAACACAAATGTGCCTTGTTAGCGGCGACAGGAAATCAAACATATGGCTAAAATATTAGTGATTATAATCAACATGGTCCAAATGACCCAGAGTGGTTTGCCTTCGAGACTAGGTACGGTATCAGTGACGATGATGATGGTGATGGCGGTGGTACACAATACATACATTAGGGGACAGATGCTGTTGACCACATCTATTGTCATACCCACACAAAATGGAGAATGACGTCGTCTCACCTAGCCCAGGACTACTTCAGATCAGACAGTATGGCTGGAATATCATTTCTAGGAATAAGTTGTGATCTTTCATATTCAGATCAGCTCTGGTGATCAACTGATCTTATGGGGATTCTGACACATTCGACATACTGGAATCAAGTGATTAGAAAGTCCACCTGAGGTATGAAGACTGAAATCGTTGAATGTAGGTTAGGGTTTGACGTTTCAGGGATTTGTCTGTTTAAGGGGAACACCAAGCGGACTAAACACAGGACGGATCAGGCAGGGATGAGTATGGATGTTTAAGGATTAGATTTGCGATAACTATTAGATGCATGAGAGCAATGCATCATGGGAATAACCAGATGAATAGATGATTGTCTTGGCAGAACATGCGTAAAACGTGTTTTTCAAGAGCTTAAGGCAAACACAAACACTCTGTGGGCTCACATTCAGCTCAATAGAACTCCTGAAGATTAATATGAACGGGCTACAGACATGATTGTTATGAACGGGCTACAGACATGATTGTTATGAACGGGCTACAGACATGATTGTTATAAATGGGCTACAGACTCGTCCTCGCTAGTGAGTTCTCAGAAGTTCTTCAAGAAGATTAACAGGTACAAGTACCAAGGTGCATCCAGCAGTGCTTTGCTTATGGGCACTTCAGTAGGGAATTGCCCCATGGGAATCAAACTGGGAACATTAAGGAGTTACAGAACGTTCCGGAAAAATCTACAAATGTATCCAGCAAATCATCATCATCATCATCATCATCATCGTCCCTCTAAGAAGAACACAACTACATTGGGCGTTTCTCTGCTCAGGAAACGCAAAGGATCATTATGGGGGAATACACCACATTCATAAAGCAGAAACACTAACCTGTCCTGGAACTCCCCTGCACTCGTTCAGAAACTCAATTCACAATTAGGAAACCTGGTCCGACAGCATATAAAGATTGCAGTTGAATGCTTTCATTGTTCCCAGGAAGTGCCTTTAGAGAAAAGAATCTAGCTAAATGCGAGTGTAAATGCATCTGCCTCCCCTCAAGCAGACTTGCTGGCATGATGTATATTCAAAACTGTTTGCAGGGATTAGAAAAACCCACTTAACTGGTTTGACAGAGGTCCTGATTGATTTGTAGAGGCATCCAAACCTCTTTGTAACAACTGAGCGAGTTTCTTTTGTCCTCTGGAGAAGACAAACAAAGGCTCTTTGCCATAAAAAAATATCTCAATCCATATAATACATAATAGATCCACCTGGGCCCTTTCAGTTTAAAATCTGTTCCACATTTAAAAATCTAATCAAAAAGCATTTTTACAGTAGAGACATGCTATAGTGGTTCCTTGCATTTCAGAGTTGATTGACCATTTGCTAAATGTTTCCTTTATCTTAGTTTTTCTCTGGACACTTATTCTCATGTGTCACAATTGGGGGGGGGTCCACTTGTATAAACATAGTAACCTCATGAACATGTTTTACTATCAATGTGAGGACCTAAGCGTGGGGACAGGCACCAATGATCACACGTGAATAAGTGAAAAATGTTGCTGACCAACACCCAGTTGAAATAAGGTTGAAAATAAAGTCATTTCCTGGTATTATGTAGTGAGTCGCTCCACTCTGGCCTTCCCCGGGACTCCCCGGTTCAGTTGGTCGGAGTGGTGAGGCCCTCCACCTCGGAGGCTGACTGCGTGGGGTTGCCTCCGGCCTCCTGGTCCGTAGTATTCCACGGCAGACCGCTGGCCTTCCAGAAGAGCACCAGGTCCACCACAAATGCCACTGTGGCCAAAAACCCAAAGGTCTGCGACAGAACAAAAAAAAAAGAAGAATGATAAATATCCAATGTGGATTTCTCTACTAATTGCATTAAAAGGAAAAAAAAAAGATCATTGATGGTTGAATATAAAATATTGAACCATTTGCAAGGCCACACCGCTACGCAGCGGGGGAATTGAACCGGCAACCCAAGGATCGGAAGACCACAGTGGCGCTACAAATGTTAAGCCAAATTACTTCAGCCATTCAAGTTGGCGGTTACATCTTTTGTAACTGACGGTTTACCCGTCATCAGTCCATTTGAAGACTATTCCGTGTGTGAATAGTAGTGTACCAACTACACAGAAAGCCCAGCGGATGACATCTCTGATGTGGATTATGTATATTTTATACCACGGCCACTGAAAATGCTAGTGGTGACGGTGTGCATTATGTAAGGAATAAACCACGACGAGGTGTCCCGTTTCAACGGGGGTGGTGATGCTTATCACGACCAAAGTAGATTATTCACCCCGGACTGGTTTATTCCGCTTATACCAGTTACCAACAATGATTAGATATTAGTCTATAACGTTAACTATAACGTGTTGGTTCAACAACATTGAACCAACAAAGCATTTTTGTGTATATATGTGCAGTATTTACTATTAATTCAGTTTTGGAAATCTCACATATTAAAGTAGTCACATTACTAAGATCTTCTCTTTTTACTGGAGTAGTAAGGTAACGTTTTCATTCTATATGAATCTCATGTTAACTATGGTGCTGACCGATTGTGTTCCAGGCATTAGTCAGACCCATACATTTATCTGGTCGGGCCATTTGTGTTTCCAGGAACACAACAAATAGTGTGAGCTAAAAGTTTAGATTTTGAGACACAAACGTCCAAATATATGAATAAACACCCTTATATTTTAACGATTCACAATTGGCCGTGGTATAAGCAGGATAATCCACTCCTAGGTGTTTGGAAAATATTAATTTCATTCAATATTCATGCGTTCCACGTCGTGCATTATTTTTCGATAACATCCCACCTAGTCGCGGATTGTCCCTTACATATCCATATCTATATTCTCACCATGGCCGCACGCTCCAGGGATGTGCCGCCGTTAACAGCAGCGAAGGAACAGGAGGCACAGAGAAACAAGGCAGCGATGACAGCGGTGAAGATGAAGTCCTGTAAATATAAAGACGCCGGTCAGAGGAGGCACAGCTACGATATTCACATTAACATCAACCGACAGGATCTAAATATTGAGATCAACCGACTAAACACCAATAAACATTATCAAACAATATGATCTTCATATTGCGATTGAGATCTGAACCCGAAAAGATGCTAACATTCAGATTAAAAGGTGCTGTAGGTAATACTTAAGATCTATTATTTGAGTGCAATTTGTTTGCTATTAGTGAGTGAGAAGCGCTGTGTGAATATCTGTTTCTAGTTCACTGCACCTGCCTCTGTATGAGCCCATTTAGATTTTAGACTGCTCCCACTCATTTCTGAGCAATCAGGGCATCTCGTCCGTGATTGGTTTGGGGAATCTATCTTGCCTGTCAATCACAGGTGTGTGAAATGCAACACTTCTCAATGGCCGAGAAACGTAGGGAGGGAGGGAGCAGAGAGGGAGGGGACATTTTTTTGGCTGTTCAGTTTCAAAATCTTGCTCTCCTCTGCTCTTTTCTGCTCTCTCTCTTGACAACTCACAAACCTTACCTACAGGACCTTTAAACTCAATCTAGGTTATGTTCAGATTAACCCCACTGGTGTTTTTAAAATGGACAATCTTCATGTTTTTTCTTTTTAACGTACCATTTTAATGGTCATTTCGAATGGCATGACCCTAAACTTCGACATTGAGATGAACCCCTGACTGTGCATTTGATAATGAAAACACTTGACCTCCGGCACGTTGATTAAAGTCAAAGTCAAAGTGCTTCGTTATCAAATGCACAGTATACCACAGGGTCATTCTCAGACATTGAGGTGAACGTTAAATGTCCATAAACGCAGTTCATACCAGCTTGGGCCAACAGGCGATGCCCACCCTGCTGTGCAGCTTGGTGGCGAGGAGGATGAGGAGGAGCAGGGTGAAGAGGAAGGCTGTGCAGCTGATGAACTCAAAGAAGTAGAGCGCCCCGCAGTTCAGGCAGCTGGTCACCACCTCCTCCACCACGAAGGCCAAGAAGGACAGCAGCTGGAAGCAAAACATCATCATCGTCATCTTTTCTGACTCCTGGTTTGTAAAGTAGACAAAAAGGTCTGCAGCTTCCCATCAGTCAGCAAGATGCCCAACCCTTACTCGCTCCTTAATTATGTGTACTGAAATTCACTGTTACTTTGGATAAATGATATGATAAATGACTAAATAGTAAATAGTAGATTTCAGGCAGAACATGTAAATTGTTATTGGGGCAGTATAGTCAAGGTGCTGTGAATAGGGTGTTCAACTCTCAGCAGAAAGGTCATAGGTTTATTACCCTCTTCGGGTTTTAGCAGCACAGGTCGCAACTATACAGACTTTTCTGGTCGTTTTTGTTTTTTGAACTATTTCTTCCAATGCATCATGGGAAATGGGTGATGGTAGCCTAGTGGGTAAGGAACAGTGCTTCCAGACGGAGCACCGGAGAGTCATGGGTTCGATCCCCGGGTCTGCCACCATTGTACCCCTGAGCAAGGTACTTAACCCAGAGTTGCTCCAGGGGAATGTCCCTGAAATAGTTAAGTACTTGTAAGTCGCTTTGGATAAAAGCGTCCGCTAAATTCCCTAAATGTAAATGTAAATGTAAATGAAATGACCAGCCAATGAGGCAGCCATTAAGAAACGAGGAGCCAATGAGGCTGCTCGTCTCTCTGCCTCGTTGTACATAGCGACCCCATGCATCTGACATCACCGCCTCTGAGATTAAACACAGGTTTTACTGGTGTTTACCAGGAACTAAACATGTTGCCGGCGGTCGCCAGGCTAAACCACAGCAACGACAGAGACATGGGGAGGGGAGTGAAGGGGCGGGGCATAGGAAGGAACATGGCCACTTCCTCAGTGAGGGGAACACACACACACACACAAACGATATTACAGGGGACATAAAAAATCATAAAGATGGACTCTCCATGCGGTGTGATTGTAGCCTAAATGTAGCATTTATGTAGCTCTGATTGGACGGACTGATAGGATTCTAGAATGATCCTGTGTGACGTTATAGCAACGGAAAAAACACCGGTGGAGAGAGCGAGAGAGAGATAACGACAGAGAAACATAGCACATGTTACATTACCCGAGAGCAAAGTCTTATTTACACTGCAAATAGAGGAAAAAAGATAAGAGAGAGAGTGACCGAGAGATAACTGGAGGTAAAGGGAAACTCGGGAGAGAGACAGGTGTGTGTCATTAACGGCCAGAGCAGATGGAGATTAGTATTAAAATCCATTCTTTGGTTTCTGTTGGTCTGTGACCAAGTAGACTACATCATGAACACTGGGTTTAAGTCTTCTTCCACTGGACAACACCTAGTTTAAGTTGTTTATTGTTCCTAACTGAATACAGCTCTGCTGTGCCTTCTTGGTGAGGGAGCTGGTGTTCAGCTCCCCCACTTGAGGTCCTGGGTGCTGATGGTGCCCAGGAAGCGGAAGGACCCCACAGTGTCGACTGGGGAGTCACACAGGGTGATGGGGGCGGGTGGGGCTGGGTTCTTTCTGAAGTCCACAACCATCTCCACTGTCTTTGAAGCGTTGAGCTCCAGGTGGTTTTGGCCGCACCAGGACACCAGATGGTCAATCTCCAACCTGTAGGCGGACTCACCCCCCCCATCCAGAGATGAGCCCAATGAGGGTGGAGTCATCAGCAAGCTTCAGGAGCTTGACTGACTGATGACTGGAGGTGCGGCTGTTTGTGTACAGGGAGGAGAGTAGAGGGGACGCAGCCTTGAGGGGAACCAGTGCTGATGGTCCGGGAGTAACATGCAGGTGTTGCATATTTCATTAAAAACGTGTAGCAACGCCTCTAAAACCGGGAAGAAGATTATTGCTAGTGTGATAAAAGCGTATTAAAGTACTTATTATTCAATCACCAGGAACATTGGGTTAGGGCGTGTCTGAGCGATTTGGTCTTAAACTGAAACTACACCAAGCGCTCGACCACAGGAGCTCAAAATAAGCCGTTTACGAGCAGTAGGGGAACAGGCTGACGTCAACGGCAAAGCCAGCCCAAACAAAAGAGGCAATGCAAGTTTTCCCTTCTGTGTGTCAGGCAGTCTAGATGACTTCATCTCAACTTGGTCAACATTTCAGTATAATGGGAAATATCATTTGACAAGTCAGAGCTTATTGATATCCCAGTGGTAGAGGGTTCCAATTCCGAATTTACTCTGCTGTTGAGCAAGGCACCAAAGCTGCTAGGCTAGGGGGTGCTAGTGCTCAAATAACTGAATAAAGTATAGAAAGGCTGCAACACTTTCAGGGTTAGAGGTTAATTCCCTAAATAACCTCATGACGAGAGCAAGGCACTAACAATGCCAGAGTTGGGGTGCTAGTCCCTAAATAACTAATGAGAAGGCCGCGGCTCTAAAAATGCTGTTCTTAAAGGGTTCTACTCCCTAAATAACATCATGACGAGAGCAAGGCACTAACACTACCAGGGTTAGAGAAGTTATATTCCCTGTACGTAGAGCAAGGCACTAACACTTCCAGGGTTAGAGAAGTTATATTCCCTGTACGTAGAGCAAGGCACTAACACTTCCAGGGTTAGATAAGTTGTATTCCCTGTACGTAGCGCAAGGCACTAACACTAACAGGGTTAAGCGGAATTTATAGTCACAGTGATGCCCCATTCGTGAAATGCGAGCACTTCCCACGCACAGCGTTTTAGTTGCCGGTTTGCCGTAACGTTGCTGTGGACGGAATTTTGCGCCCTCTGCTGGCGGAGCTTATATATATATATATATATATATATGTCTGTGTGTGTGTTGGGAAGTCTACACCTAATACAGTAAAATACACAATCAAGGCTTTTTTGGGAACTATACATGTTACTTTATTGCCATGTTGATTGCGATTGCGATTACTTTAGTGCAACTTAAAGAACACAATACACACAAACACTGCAATTAGGTTATAGAAGTTAGTTTTATTTTATATAAACCAAATTAATTATTGATTAATTGTTATCTGTTTAATCCAAACAGATAATTAAGTAATAAAGTGCTATCAGATATGATGATCAGCACAGCAAGTCTATGCTACTTTACCAGAAACACCAGGAAGAAGGCATTCTATAGTGGTAGTTTCATCATCGATCAATCAATCCAACTTTACTCATACAGCGCTTTTCATGCAAAACAGCAAACAAACAAAATGTACACGACGATATAAGGGTGTATGATTCTTCTATGATTCTGAATCGATTCACATCGAATCGTGTTTACATTATTGCTCAGTTGACTTTTTCAAATATGAAAACTACATAATCTTATACACACTTTACTCTGCTTTCATGACAGAATTTGCCTAAATAAGGAATTATTTAGGAAAATTGAGCCGCAGTTGATTTTGTGTGGGTTTTAAACTTGCCGTGCTCGACCTAGCTAACTAACTAATTAAATTGCAACACAACCAATGGAATGTATCTGTATCACGATGGGCCTACTCCCGGTCCTCTATAAAAGGCAGATCACGGAGACTTTTTAATCGTTCACGATCTAATATCGCACACCCCTACCCCAAGAATCGAATCGTGAGATACTGCAAAATTCACACCCCTACAAACATATTATAAAGATTGTATCCCAAAACATACACAAAGTATAGTGTATGGTAGGTCATAAATTCATAAAACGTCACCAATTATTTCTCAGCCCTATTAATATGAACATTTCACCATGTCCACACGAGAACAATGAGGATCTCCGGGGAGGGCTCTTCCCAAGTTTCGTTTTCTAACTCAAACTTTCAGTTCTCTGCCAAGTCACTACTGGTAGAACTTTTATTGTGGAAAGCCCCTATTTATAGAGAGTGTGTTGGCCTGGATTAGCTCTACTATACTCTACATATATCCCTCTGAACATGGCATCACATCACAGGTCTGAGTTAATATACATTTTTTTGTGAATGAAAATATGGGAAGAAAATGACCATTTAGTGTACATCAGGATACTTTTACAATCGTATAGTAACAATAAGATTGAGGAAGACATGAACAGCAGACATAAGTGACGCAGCAACAGACACAAGGAATCTACCACCATCTCTCTAATGAAGCCAAATTCCATCAACTCCCTGAAAACTAATACCAGCACACTCTGTAAACAACACGTAGGAGCACAACTGTATTACAATTACAGAAAGCACAAGAAATCCCCTCAATCAGCTACAAACATTTGCTTCCCACACCATTTCCATTTCAAAATATCATTAGCATTGAACTACAGCCTTTGGGGGCACAACTACAGAGTGCATCCATACACTGTACTCATCACACTTCGGACTTGTGCAGACCATGACTCAGAAGCCGCAGGTGGTTTTCTAGAAAGGTCACTTACATGGGGGGGAATTTTAGAAAAGCACCTGGAACTGTGTTGTGTTTACTAAACACACACTTGACAACACAGACAACAGACACAGAAACCTGCTCTTCCATCAAACAACTTTCATTTTCACTACCTATACCCATTTAGTGTATAGTCATTTAGCAGACACTTAATGGCATTAATGGGCATCTTGCTCAAGGATGTAATGCAATGCATCATGGGAATAATTCCCCCAAAAAGTGTGTTGAAGATGTACCCCTCCAGATCCTCTTTTTCATGCAAACCTGACTTCAAGACACACTAAAGTCCGGATGCAGTCTACATCCCCCAACTAACCGCAGGCTGTTACAGAACCACCGGCTGTTGCGACAGCGATGCTTGGACTCCGTCCATCAGCATCCCTTACAGAGGTCAGCATGGAAAGCACTCAGGCTTTAACACAATCACAGCAACTTTCACTTCTCACTTTTAACCCTGTGGCAAGGTGACGAAAGAACCCACTGTCTAGGGCCAGTGATGCAGGTCACAGGTAGGATGGCGAGGAGACGCGGAGGGCGTGTATATACCTTTGATAGATCAATGTGAATGTGATGATCCACGAAGACCTTGTTGGGACTCATGTCGCCGGCTCATCTTGATGATGAAGTGACGTGGGGGGGGGGGAGTCTGTTTCAGCGCCTGGCCCCACGCAACTACATGGTAACCAATCACCTAACCAGGAACCTGGAGGTCTACTCCACCACTACCACTACTACTATGAATAGAATACAACGATGACAAATCAACCAAATGACGAAGTGTGTGCAGCACATGCAGCTGCATTGTGAAAGTACACGCAGGGGGAAACGGAGCGGATTTAACCATTTATGTACTCACCACTTCGGTTTTAACCTTTTATGTACTCACCACTTCGCATTTAACCTTTTATCTACTCACCACTTCGCATTTAACCTTTTATCTACTCACCACTTCCGCGACTTTGACGACGCATCGCTGTGCGCTCAGGAGCTTCGACGGCACCGCGAACATCTTGGTCTGCCGCCGATCCACCACCGTGGTGGCGTTGTACACCTCAGCGCCGGACATGTCGGACCTGTTGCGGGATCAAAGCATACATGTTACATGTTACATGTTCCCAGAACGATAGCGAAAGTAGCCGTGTGTGTGTGTGTGTGTGTGGTGTGGGGGGGGAAGTAGGAGCGAAAGGAAAAAAGTCGCACATTGGTGTGGATGTGCGCACCAATACTCACCGTCGGAAGATCTCCTCCTATTATTACGATGTGTCGTTAAAAGTTCAGAATCCACACACAGCCGCTGCACACCTCTCTCTCTCACACACACATACACACGCACACACACACACACACCTCACATACACTCCTCGGGTTTGTTTCACTTCCGCAACAGCCGACTCCGCCCCGGTGGGTGACCCCATCAGATGGTTATTGGTCTTATCCCCTGTGGTCGTGAAGAAATACTGTTCAGATGTTTTACAAAACAGATCATATTTTAGTTTTTACTCCCATGTCGACTTTAGGCGTCTATTTAATAGGCACTAAGTAGTATCTACATAAATAGATAGATAAGTTAACAAATACATCATGTGGCAAACAGCAAAAGCACAGTACAACACAGGGTCATTTCTAGGCAGTGAAATTATTGTGACATGGCAAGCCCACAACACGTAGAACATCACAGAATAAGGGCCAAAAAATATAATTATATATTATATAATTATATATATATATAATATATATATATAATATAAAATATAATATAAAAAAAATATATATATATATATATAAAGTTTTAAAAAGTTAAGAAAA
>OOFB01031297.1:0-17416 GCA_900323305.1 Trachyrincus murrayi | reverse complement strand
GTCCCAAAAACTTCCTTTGGATCAACACTGACTGAGAGTCTATAGAGTGAGAGCCTATAGAGAGTCTATAGAGTGAGAGTCTAGAGAGAGTCTATAGCGTGAGAGCCTATAGAGTTAGTCTATAGAGTGAGAGCCTATAGAGAGTCAATAGAGTGAGAGCATGGAGAGAGTCTATAGAGTGAGAGCCTAGAGAGAGTCTATAGAGTGAGAGCCTATAGAGAGTCTATAGAGTGAGAGCATGGAGAGAGTATAGAATGAGAGCGTGGAGAGAGTCTATAGAGTGAGAGCCTATAGAGAGTCTATAGAGTGAGAGCCTAGAGAGAGTCTATAGAGTGAGAGCCTAGAGAGAGTCTATAGAGTGAGAGCCTAGAGAGAGTCTATAGAGTGAGAGCATGGAGAGAGTCTATAGAGTGAGAGCCTAGAGAGAGTCTATAGAGTGAGAGCCTATAGAGAGTCTATAGAGTGAGAGCCTATAGAGAGTCTATAGAGTGAGAGCGTGGAGAGAGTCTATAGAGTGAGAGCCTATAGAAAGTCTATAGAGTGAGTCTGTGAGTGAAATAAAAGTGAATGTTGGTATATTGCGAGAGTGGGCGATCAATGGATTTTAGAAACCATTGTGTCCAATTAATCGAAACATGTGATATTGTCAGTATTATATTTGCTTCTGAAATTCCATCATATTTGAAACATATGCAATGTTAATGTTATCAAGTACAATGAGACAGACGTGAATAAAGACTTTTGGTATTTTGGGATTTCATGCGAACAAGGAACTAACAAGGAACTAACTCCACCCATGCCTCCGTTTACCGCAGTTGATTACTCTGTCTCTTCTCAGGGCCGAGGGAGGAGAGAACTGTTCCAAAGAGTATAAAGTAGATAACACTACATTCTCTGAAAACTGAAACGAAGCCGTTGAAAATTTGATCATGGAATGTTCCACTGCCTGATGAGATTTTACTGATAAATAATGAAACATATGTTAGAAAAAAACTAAACTTGAATAAACTTGAACTTGAGTGAATGTTTCCAAAAGGATGTTGTTGGTCTTAAAAACATAGCTATGTTGAGATAGCGAGAGTAGGACTCCTTGACCATCACACCAGACCATGAGACTATGAAATCTGATTTATAGAGGTAACGCTGTGCTGGCAGATGACTTCAAGTGCTATCACGGCACATTTGAACAGTAGGGGAGCTTTTGGTGTGTGTCTGGCTCAGATCATAGGGGTCAGATATGCTGCATGGGTCTGAGTGCCTCTCTGGGTGGTGGTCTCCTGACTAGATTGGTATCAGCTTCTTTAGGGGGAAGTTAGGTACTCATGATTATGAATTATCCAATGGTTATCCCACCCCACCCTGTTGTCTGGAGCTGCCCCCCCCCCTCTCTCTCCCTCTCTCTCCCTCCCTCTGTGTGTGTGTGTGTGTGTGTGTGTGTGTGTATGTACACGCAATGTGGTTGCCTCTATTGTTGTTTCCTGTAAATATGATATCTGTCTGTCTCTCAATATTTGCTTTTGTAGCTACTTGGCACAGCGTTCCGAATGCTAGCACATAGTATATTTTTTGGAAGCAAATTGTTGCAAATTGGTTATTTCATTTTCAAAAAATTTATGAAAAAAACATCAACTGGCCTTGTTAGTTGATTCAGCTTTCAAGTCTCGACGTCACAACTTTTTCGAACGTTGACGCTTCACTGCGTAGGCTCCGCCCACCCGTTCAACCTCTCAACCAATCCCGTGTGAGTTGTCAGAAAAAAGTTTAGCAAGCGGCAATTTAAGCGCTTGCATCCATAGATGAAAGCAGCTGGCAGGCTGTGGTGTGTGTGTGTGTATGTGTGTGTGTGTGTGTGTGTGTGTGTAAAGACGCGCAGGCCCGTGGGTCTGCTTGAGTTGCAGAACATGAATATTGACAGGAACCGAGAGGCAGTGGATCAGGACAAGCCCGCATCAAAGCGCAGTCGAACAGGTAGGTCCTTTATACCTTGGCTTTTAATTAACCGTGTGTTTAAATGGTCGACGATTAAGGGGTAGGGGTAGTATATTAGCCTGCATTTGATTCCAGATGTTCAAATGATATAATATAATATTGAATCATTTTCTTTTTTTAAATTGTCAAATGTAGGCTATATTATCATCAAAAAGCAGTGCAACAATCACTGCAGAATTTAATCAATTTACCCTGACAAGGACTATCATAGGTTAGCTGGCACAGGGCTATATCGATGATTATTAGAAATCTTTTCGACAGAAAGTGAAACTTAATTTGGGAGCAGTAAAACGTTAGAAAACATCATCCTCTAAATGTTAGAAAGAATAAATAGACATAGTGCTACGTTAGCTGTCATTAAATTGAATTCAAAAACAATATGCAACATGCACTGACAATTCATACTCCACTATACTCCACCACAAGGGTTAGACATAGCCTACAACATTTTGTAACCACTTGCAGATTAAAAGCCCCATCAAAACAGCAAAATATGATCAACCTCAACTCAGGAATTAATTAAATGTATTGTCTGTTAAGCAGCCGTTGAATGATTATTCCTCTGCCTGATGACTGCTTATTTCAATGTTTAAATTAGGGCAAACAATAACATAGGCTATTTAAACTGAATCCAACTAGACCCTATTCAATTAAACAATTAACATTACAAAAAAACTTTTTTTCAGCAATTCTACACAGAATAATGTTGGCTCCTTCCCCTTATTGATCTAGGTTTTGTTATGCATCTATTTCTTATTATTGTTCAATGCTTTTATAATACTTGTGCTGTAACTCCACTGAGGTGGGGCTTGTTTTTCTCTGTGTGTGTGTGTGTGTGTGTGTGTGTGTGTGTGTGTGTGTGTGTGTGTGTGTGTGTGTGTGTGCGTGTGTGTGTCAGAGGTGAAGGCCAGGAGGGCTCTGTGGCTGTCAGTGGGCATGCTGTGTCTGTCTCTGCTGCTGGTCGTGCTGGGCATCTACACCACCACACGCACAGAGAGCTTGAGCGTCACAGGATACTTCTCTGGAGCCATTGTAAGTGTCTCTCTCTCACTCTGTCTCTCTGTTTCACCCTCTCTCTCTCTCTCTCTCTCTCTCTCTGTTTCTCTCTCTCTCTCTCTCTCTCTCTCTCTCTCTCTCTCTCTCTCTCTCTCTCTCTCTCTCTCTCTCTCTCTCTCTCTCTCTCTCTCTCTCTCTCTCTCTCTCTCTCTCTCTCTCTCTCACGCACGCACACGCATACATTTTGTGTAAATATGAAATATGTGGAAACACATGTCGGCACGGAGATCCATCAAATTCAATTACATTTATTGCCGCATTCTTTTACCTTTACAGCTCAACTTCCCCCCGAGTATTCTGTAGATTGTATCTTCAGTTACACCCAGGCTGTTAACATTTTTTATGAGAAGGTCCTGAAATATAGGCTTTGACTTGGTGGGCTCACACCCTCCCACATTCTCCAGGGGGATAGTGCTCACCTTTCCTGGTAGTTATTAGTAAGACCATTTCCTATGTGCCCCGTGAGCAGTTGCTCATTTCAACAAGACGGTGGGATCCATTAGGAGGATAGGTTTATACATGAGGAATGGTGTGTATTTGTATACGTTGTAGTAACAATACATTGTTCAATTGCAAAAAATGTGCATTAGATTTATATTAGTATTAGATCAGTTGATTATTTCTAAAACATGCGTATTGTGTAATTCACATTTCTCTTCACAGTTGGCATTTGGATCGTTCCTAGGAGTTCTTGGGCTCTGCCTTGAAGAAAATCGAAAGCAGCTGGTATGAACACAGCCTATATAACATGTATATATATATATAGTGTGTGTAACATGTTAAAAGTCCCTCTTTGCTCAGCATTAGCTGAGCGTCAGTTTTCATAAGCTGTGTTATGCTTTAGAGCCCCTGTTTTGTCTATCTGCTCATGTGTGGGATACCCAACTGACACGCACTCATTGGCTGGGTTCCAGTGGGAGAGCAGAAATATCAATCTTAGCTGAAGTCAAGTGTGAGCCAAATGAACGATCCTTAAATGAGATTAGCTTGGTACTGGAGCTGATTTACGGATTTATATGTATTCTGAATGGCTGTTTGTTTAATAGATAGATACTAAAAGTATTTTAGAACGACCTCCTCATCCATCCGCCTGCTGAAGGTGCTTGTGGATGCCAGGGGTGTGCTAGGGTTAGGGTTAGGGTGTGTACCTGGGTCTGCTATTGATTAAGGCCTTAAGTTCGGCCTTCGTGGCATTAGTTAGCAATAGTTAGCAGTTTTGATGTAATAGAAATATTTTCCAGCAACAAAGGTATTGTATTGTTACTCCGGCCTTTTAAATGTCTGCTAGACTTGCCATATAAAACAAAAATCTTGTCAGGATATTGTATGCCTACCAGTTGTGAAATGTTTGTTACAGGTTCCCCCATCATCCTCACCATCATCAGCATCATTACAGTAGCCTGATAGCAGGGATCTTGCGAGTGCTAGGCATACAGCGTTGTACCATTCGAGTGCACCGGACAGACACAACAAATAAAACACATTGCAGCCAATCAGATTTTATTTGGCTCACAACATGTTCAACAATCTTCCGACTTTTTTTGTCGTACACATAGTAGCAGTAACACTCTTACAAGGATTAGTTCATTATGCTTTGGAGGCAATAGAGTGTCAGTGGACATATTGTTGCTTTGGGCCATAAAACTCATTCTCCTTTGTTGAGATGCTATTGTCTATACATATATGTATATATAACTGATTGCATTGTCAAATACCTTTGCAAGCACAACCATCCCTGATCCGAGCACAGCCATCCACCCCGTCCCACAGGAATGCACTGTGGGCTGGATGGCTGTGCTCGGATCAGGGACGGTTGTATTTGGATCAGAGATGGTTGTATTTGGATCAGAGATGGTTGTGCTTGGATGCAGCATCGTTGTGCTTGCGGTTCTTGCACCGCCCACTCCCCTGATAAGGTCAGACATGTGATAAGAAGATAAGAAGGGCAAAAGTCAAGACGTGCTTCTGATTACAGTATTACAGTTTGATTTATAACGTTATCTTATTCGTTCATCTGTTCTATTCTATGTATTCATGATACACACAACAATTTCCAGGAGAGCATACTTTACTTTAAATCTGAAACAGACTTCTGCAGCCTATTTCATTTGCCCGTTATGAGACAGAAACAGCGGTCAAGCCAGACTTTGAAATTATGCCACAGATATACGGGCTGTCTATCGTTCATATATAACCCCAGCCAGCAGTGACCCCTGTACGGCTCTTTACCCTGCACACTTACTGTCACAGTGGATCTGCTGCCCACCGTGCCGTGCCTTGTACAACAGTTCATCTGCATTCCCATTGCACTGAATTTGTAACCTCGACAGTGGGGGGGGGGGGGGGGGGGGGGTTGTCTATAGTGGTTAGGGCGTTAGGACTCCCAGATGAAAAGTTCTGGGTTCAAAACCCAGGTGTTCTTGAGCAAGGTGGCCTAACCCCTACCTGACGGGCGTGGCTAGTTCTGGAGGGACACTCTAGTCATGCACCGCCTATCGGCTGACGGCTAACGCAGTCCAGTCATACGTACACTGATAGGCGGTCAATTTAAGACCTTCCATCCCCCCCACACACACACACGCACACACACACTCTCTGCAAAGTTAAGCGTACTGAGCTGGATTTCACCCACCACCACCACCCCAGCCTCCACCTACTTTGGTTCTGCTCTGTATTGTATGTAACCTACACAATGGGTTGAGATATCTGATGTACCCCAGGGGGGGGTTGTATAGCGCTCCCTGTTGTTACATGTTGGTATGATCTGACATCTGTATGTCATGGTTTAAATCCTACAGCAGGGACCCGCACCCTAAAAGAGTGGAACCATACCGTCTAACTAAAGTGTATTACCATTTCATGCAATAAAATGGTTAAATCTGTGACATGATTGCGACGTGATTTCTGACAGAACTGTATTTATGTCCTCCGTTACTGTGGTTCACGTCTCTGTCCAGCTGACGGCTGCCATCGTTTTCCTGAGCTTGGGGATCATGGTGTCCCTTCTGTGTCTGGTGATAGACGGTGTCTTCATTGTCTTCAACATGGTGAGTCTGACCGTCTTGGATTAAAACGGGAGGGGAGGTTTGCTTATTTAAAAACATCAGTGTAGTGTACAGGAGCCTTTTGTGTAATCATCTCCTTCTTAATTGTATTCAAGTCATTTATTGTATTAAGTCGCCCTGCAAATGCCACATGAATGATTGCGTCTGTCGTCCTCTGGGCTGCGTCTCCTCCCACTGCGACTTGCCTGGTTTAATGGAATTCAGCATCAACTCAGCAGCATCACACCATGTGAATATATATCCAATTTGTACGATGTTAAAGTGTTGTTGACTGTGTTGATGACTGACTGGCTGGGTTGTTCCTTTAGTTCATCATCTTAGACAGTGCAGTTGGTCTCCAATCTACATTGATTTGGAAAGGAAACCAAACTACACATACTCCAATATGCATTATGAGATTTTCTTTTTTTTTGCCAGGATATTCGACCTTTAAAAGCAGGAAGGTGTCAGTTCTACATCAGCGGCAGCAGCTACATCTATGAAAACTACCACACCTCTGTAAGTATCACTGGTATAGGCATCCTGATAATATGCGTTGTTCAGCATGTTAATATGGCAGCTTTCATTTGAAAGATATATTGTCGGTTGATCCGTCAGTATCTTTTGAATATGTTCTTGGTTGTCTTTGTTTTGCTCAGTTAGTTTTGGGCTGGGTTGTTTGTGTGTTGAGTGTGTGTTGTCGTGTCCTCTGGCAGGTGCCCTGCAGGAACCTGGAGGAGTCCTGCAGCATGACAGTACGCAGCGGCACCTGCTACTGCTGTGATCTGTATGACTGCGCCAAGTGAGACAGTCACATCTTCCTCCTCCTTCTTCTCTTCCTCATCATCTTCCTCCTCCTCCTCCTGCTCCTCCTCCTCCTCCCCCGTCTCCTCCTCCTCCTCCTCCTCCTCCTCATCTTCCTCCTCCTCATCATCATCATCATCTTCCTCATCCTCCTCCTCCTGCTCCTCCTCCTCCTCCTCATCATCATCTTCCTCCTCCTCCTCATCTTCCTCCTCCTCCTCCTCCTCTTCCTCATCTTCCTCCTCCTCATCTTCCTCCCTCATGATCCTCTTACTCCTCCTCCCCATCGTAATCTTAATCTGTCTCAGACACACACAACCATAAAATGGTCCTATTTTCAGATTCAGATTCTAACCCCTGCCTGCTCCTTACTGACATCTGAATTCAAGTCGCTTTGGATGACTGCAATTGGTCACCAGTGATGCACGCTATCCTGTGACGTAGCCATCGATACTCACATTGATAGTGAGAAGAGCTGATGTGCTCCGTTGCAGTGGGGGCTACCTGAACAACTACTATGAGTTTGTTGGAGTGCGGGGCTGCCAAGACGTGCTAACCGTGTACATCCTCATCTGGACCCTGACCGGCCTCAACCTGGTGGCCTTCATCACGGGCATAGTGACCACGGCGGTGCTGGGAAGCATAAAAAGCCTGGTAATACACGCACGCACGCACACACACACACACACACACACACACACACACACACACACACACACACACACACATATACACACACACATATACATACACACACACACACACACGATATTTTCAATTCCCTGTGTTAATCTTAAATTATACCTTCTGCAATGTCAATGTCAGTTCATGCTATATATTTTCCTCCTGACGAGGAAAGTCAGGAGGAGTCAATAAACCTTGAAGAAACCATTGTAATGCTGCATTGCAACATATCCAGTGACATAACTCCCCTTGCCTACACTATCGTATTGCACCATGAAAATCTGAGACGGGTCAAAACATTGAAGAGGAAAAGGTCCAAATCCTTTCCAGGCCAGAGGCAGTGTAACCACCGTCTAGCTTGTGTATTCTCTAGTGTATCGTGGGTCGCCAGGCAGGCCTCTACTGGATACGAACCAATGAAGACCGGGATGGCAGACCACCTTCTGAATGTGTGTGTGTGTGTGTGTGTGTGTTGCGCTCCTCCATGATGTTAGTTCTCTGGCAGAGAGATCCTCTATAAAGGCAGCCAAGCTGACCAAGAAATCCCATGAGTCATGCTGCCATGAACTGATTACGCATCGATGTTGAAGTTGTCATTACATCTGTGCACCTATAACTGGGTTAACTAATGCTTGGACTTACAGGCAGAGTTAGTGGTTAGGTGGTGGTGTCTGATTCCCAGCCAAAAGGTACTGCGATCGAACCCCAATGTCCACAATCTCCTCTATTTGAATTCACTAAATACTGGAAGTACTCTCTTATATTAGAGAATAGCCGAGCGTGATGGTTTCCCTCCTGGTCAGAGTAAATAACCTCGGTCTAAATGCTTCCATATTGGCTGTGGACACCCAACTGTTAGCTCAACTCCTCTTCAGTGCTGTGAAATGTTGGCGGCAGTTCTGCTTTTCTGTGTTGATTCTCAATAATGTACGGACATGGCTGTGGTCTAGAATGTGGTGAGCATATTTGAACATGATGTTTAACATTACATACCGCCCAAGAGATATGTTGCACCTGGGGATTCAAGCATAACGGGAATGTGTATTCCTAGGTTAATATTCAGGCTGATTTACACTTTCAGTGCGCACCACAGCACATTGCCATTTCAATGGACCGATTTAGCAGGCTAAATTATGATTCAGCCAATTTGACAAAATAGAGCTAATTGGGTTCAGATGCCCATTGTGTGATTTTTTTTAAAATATTCCCAACATGTGGCGTCCCGATGCAGTGTGTCGGTTGGTTACGCCCGAGGGGACTGAAGTAGGACTGAATGATGAAGTAGCCAAGCGAGTTGGGAAGGAACCATGTGTTCCTGAAAATGGCACCGCAGGCGAGCAATAAACGTCACCACAGCCCGGGCAGGAAAACGGCCTCAGTGTTGTGTTGGTGAGCACCGCAACAAAAAATAAAAAGGAAAAGAGAGAAATGAGATAACTAAGGCTTATTACATTATAGGGCCTTACAATGGCAACAGAGGGAAGGGGTGGAGGGTTCTCTGCTGCGGTCTCATGCCTGATGAATGGCGGACGTCAGGCCACATGCACAGACGTGATAATGTTCTAATGTTGTCCCAGAACAACCTTCCTGTTTGATCTGTTGCCCTGACTCCCTGCTGATATGGGCTTCCCTTTCTCATTTAAATTCAAGGAGAAATGCGAAATACTTTGTGAAAAACAAAAAACCTCTTCCTGTGTGGTTAATTTATATGTTGGTTCTGTGTGGTGTTGTCTAGTGGTTAGGGCGATAGACTCCCAGGTGAAAGGTTGTGGGTTCAATACCCAATGTCTACACAAAGATTGTGGGAAATGTGCATTCCTTGAGTGTGGCTGGACACGACCGGACTGTGAGAGGCTGCAGGCTGTCCGTCCGTACTCTGTATGTTCCGTCTACTTGTGAGCTGTGTCCTTCACCTGCTCCTTAATGACATGTTCCTCAGTTGCATATGCATCTGTTAAAGTGATGAAATAGTACGATTGGTCCCACGATTCCTCCTGAAGGTGCTCAAGGATGTCTTTATCATCCCCGAGGGGCAGTGTGTCCAGCAGTAACAACACAAACAATGAACAATAAGTACAACATGAAAGTCACGCTGACTTATTTAAATGGGCCAATGGCAGCAGGGACAAACCTACACCGTGGCAGATTGTATCTGCGGCCAGACGGAAGCAACATGAACTCCTTGGTCAGCCAGGATTGACCGGGCCTTCGTCAAAGTCTTAACCTTGTACATATGAGGAAGGTCATTCAAGGTCATGCCTGCAATTTTGCTGCACACTTTGACAATACCCTGCAATCTTTTTCTATTTTGGAGGATAACTGGCCTGTACCGGCTGACAAACGAGAATGTGAGGACTGATTAAATAAAACAGGAATAAAACATTTTCATGAAAGTATTGTCAACGTTAAAACTTCAAAGCTTGCGATAAAGGTCCATGTGCTGACGGGCTGTTCTACACAGCATCCACATGAAGCTCCAAGGTCAGCTTGTCATCAAGTACAGGGCCTAGATATTTGTACCGCTTCATCCATCACCACAGGAGCGATGACTCCCGCCACTACAGACAGGGCCATGATCAGGGTCATCACTGCTGAAAAGAGACACGATGACATGATGAATCGCCGGCAAACGTAATGATATGAAGCCTCACATATTGGCTTTGGCATGCTTTGGCGTACAAGACGTAGAAGTAAAAGAGGTGAGAGGACACACCCCTGCTGGGGCGATCCGGTGGAGGAAAATAGAACATGTGATAAAACGCTGTTGACCGTCTCACGTTGAGACCTTTCAGTTAAGAAATCCATCAGCCGATCCGTTGTTCTACCTCAGCCAGTTCCCACGTCATCTCACTTGACTGACTGCCAATGAAAACTGGGCAGTGAAATCAATGTCAGGCCATCGGGGACTAAAAGACGAATCTGTGTGGGACGGCAGTCAGATGGGCCTCATATGTCGTGTGCGTGTAGTGCGTGCCACTTCTTTCTGTATTAATGAACACATTTAACAATTAAATTAAATTGAAATTGCTGTGGAAATGACCGGCCATTCCTTAATTGTCTTGAACCCACAGAGAGTCAGTCCGCCCCTGGGTGAGGAATAGGCTGACTGAACTGAATGCTAACTTTGATAGCCATGCAGGGGCTGACGCTTCACATTGCATGTGATGGAAGGATAATGAGATGAGCTCGAGCTGAGAAATATTTGATCACTGGTGTTAGTTAGTATGTCTACATGAGAAGAGTACAATTAGTCTGAGAACGTTATGGCCCTGGACTGACATTGAGCAGACTGTGTCTGTGGTGAATCAAAACAGCACAGATGTCAGACTTGTGTGACACTGAACAACAAGATACTGTGATCCCAAGCCAGGCCTTGTTCACTGTTGTTTACAGTCTTTTTATATTTATTATTGTTATTTTCTATGGGAGAAATTTATGAGGTTTTCATGTGTCCCTGTCATAGTCGGTTTTATCACAGGCTTTTACGTTTCAATGGGGCTGCTTTTTGAGTTTCTGTAATTATTTTTACGTTGAATTTCCGAATTGGGCTAACAGCAAGCTAATGGTTTACTTACTGCACAGTGGCCGTGGTTCCACGCCCATATATGGGCGACAGTCGCTTAAATCTGCATAGGTCTCTGAAAGACCTAAATGCTAGGTTTAACATTGGCATGTGTAAATGTACTGTATGTGTGTGTTTGTATTCATGTTCAGACGAGCTACGGGCCCGTGACCCAGTCTTCAGAGGACAGAATGTCTTCCCCTACCGCTCCACTGCTGCTGAGTGACAACCCACACTCAATACAGCCGCTGCACCTGGTCAGTATGCATTACCTCCACCTTCGTGTGTCAGCGACACGTAGTTGCACAGAAAATATACAGTTTCTTTATGTATGTTCACACGTCATTATCAAACACTTCTTGACCAACCATACTGGAATCCTCCAGTGTTCTGTTGTAGTCTCCTGTGTGTTAGTTGACGTTGATGTTTATTGAAGCATTAGTATTTATGTCAAATAATTCAGAACTAAGAAGTCTTAGCCAACTGATAAATAAAACATAAAACCGGTCATTAGCAAAGCAATCTGTCTGAATTAAACGGAAACTCATGTCTAGAATCCCCCCACTCTTCGCACCTCCAGAACATTCCTCTGAAGATGAAGGAGTTCAGATGATTTATCTTGTCAACACAATATGGATGGTATGAAGCAGACATATGACTGATCATCAGGACAAATGTCCCCCAAGGGGTCATTCATTTAGAAATGATGAAACATCATTGTCATGTGACATATTCAGACACCCACTACACAAAACATGGTCCTCCCAGCTCCAGCTGATGAATATTACAGGACACTGTTTTGTTGGAACACAGATTACCTCGTGCCAACAGATCGCATCTACAGTGCATCAGTCTGACTGACTGACGTATGGATGGTGTCGACCTCACGTCTGTTAGGGGGGTCAAGTTCATCTCTTAACATGTACATGATATGGAGCTATATCGGACCGTATACAATGGGTCTCTTAAGTTAGATGATTATGTTGTGATGTAATTATTGTCTGACGGTGGTCTGATTAAATTAGTTCAAATTAAATTAGTTCAAATCAGACGAAATGTACACATGGCTTCAAATCTATATTAACAAAGTCCCCCATTTAGCCTTTCACCGGTCAAGACTAAAATGACTCAACCTTCTCTTTGTCTCTCTCTTTCCCTCTCTCTCCTCTCTCTCTCCTCGCTCTCTCTCTCTCTCTCTCTCTCTCGCTCCACTCCTCCCCCAGGGAGGCTCTATGTATCCCTCCATAGCGTCAGGTAGGGTTACTCCTCAGAGTCATCCGTCGTCGTCCCTGCTGGAGACCAACCCCCCTCCGTTCGCTCCTCTGGCGAGCCGGCTACGCTACAATGACCAGCAGGGCCTCCCAGCCTGAGGGCCTCCCAGCCTGAGGGCCTCCCCTCTCACTGTACCACAGACACTGTGGTATATCTGCTTAAAAATGGGATTGAAGGATTTGGCGTAGAAGTGCGATAAGGGGAAATTAGTTAAACTAGCGCTAGCCTGCTAGTTCATTTGGTTAAAAAAAATATATAATTATCGTATTAATTATTACGTATTAATTATTACTAGTAATAATATAGATATTGCTCGTAACACAGTAATTAATTTAGTTAATGAGAGCAAAGTTACACTTATAGGATAATTAGGGTGTGTGTGTGTGTGTGTGTGTTAGCAGGACGATATTTTACAGCCAATCCTGAAGGAGAATGTGCACCGTGCTGCGAGCATTAAGCAGATGTGTCGGAGAAATAAATGGCACATAGTATTACAGTATTTCTTTCACTGTTGGGAATGATGTCTTGTTAATATTATATGTATGTATCCAGCCCAGTTCTCTGATCACTTCGGAGGAGCGAGTAGAGGGTGAACAAGAGGAAGGCTACAGACTGACCCCTGTGAGACACGAAGGTTGACAGGAAGATGCAGTTTGACAGATAGTAGTGATGATCTGGAGGCACTGATACAGCGGTCTTTAAAGGATAAAGACACTCCTGGCTATTTTGTAAATTGAATTCTATATTTAGTTTGTATCACTTTTCATGTCCTATCTACTATTTGCATAATGTTTTGTATGTATAACCCCATTGTCAACTGCGCAAATGTACATAAATTCATGCATTATGTGCACTCTGCTTTATTGTTTCGATTGGCCATGAAAAATCTAAAGTAAAAGTATTAAACAAATATGTGACTGGAGCGTGGATTCATTAAACCCCTAAGAATAGACCAATCAGAGGGTTTCATCTGGGCATGTCAGCATCCCCATGACAGAGGTAATAGAGAATGATATCAGGCACCATCAGACAGTGCAGAAACAGAAGGTTAAATAACTGGTCTGGTATGTATTCACGTCCAAAATTTATATGTATGTGGTGATCTCTGAGCATATCTTAATACAAACCATTCCAACACCGCAGACCGCAGACAGGAAGAAGAAGGTTAACATAATATTGATAAGAAAATACACTGCTGTTTTCTACTTACTTAATTTGGAATAACGTTGTGTTTTGTAGTGTTTTGATAGTCAGTTCAAAGTTGTTGAAAAACACTTGCCTTTGGGGGCTTTAATTTCTGCATGCTATTTCACATTTTAGTATATGCCCTTCTCTTACTGAATGCACTGATTTTAGGACGAACGCTTGTGGACTGCACTCACACCAACCATGTTATAAATATTGATAAATATTATATATCCATATCACCAAAAATATTGGAACTAACATCTGTTGGTTAAAAGAAAAGGTGTGATATTCTCTCTTCTCTCACAATTCAGTGTCCCGATATGTTAACTTGAGTACTGTACTTGAGTACTTCCCCCAAAATGGTTGCTTTTCTCAGCTTAATAACGTATCGTTAGGGCAATTCTCCACCACCCTTGTAAAGCTCACACCTTGGTCCTTTAGCCTGAAGACAGCATCGAAGATAACAACACGGCCGTTAAAGTTAGCTGATCCATGTGTTCTGTAGCTCCAGAGCAAGTTTAAGGGATTATGAGAGTATATGGAATACCAGGGCAGCAATTGCAAGTGATTCAGCTGTGGACTGTGTGGACAGGATAGGTTTGGATCCCTCCAAACCCAATTGGAGGGTGCCTGTGTGAGGATAGAATAGTGGCATTCATTATTTGCCGATGTGTGGTTTACTATTTATTATTACTATTTAGTATGGCATGCATTGGAGTGTGAAGCATTATGTTACTCTGAACCATAGCTTTAATGCTCTTTGCTGGTAAACTCTCCCAGAGATCAATGATGTCTGGTGCTCCGCAGTCTGATTATGCAAAGAAACGCCAAGGATGGCCCCTTTTGAATGATAGAGATAGGCTACATAAATCATGTAGAAAAGGTTCATTCCAATGTCAACTGTAATCCATTATTTATCTCTTGTTCCGGCGTCATGAGATGTTCGGGTTTGGCCATTTCCCAGCTGCAGGTGGGATCTCGTCCTCTTGTCTGTGATCCTGAAGCAGGGATCTGGATTTAACTGCCCACAGCTTGCACAAGCTCATCATGTCATACATTTCAGGAAATGCATTTTACACTTTGAAGTGAAAGTTAAGAGAGAAAGGTATTTTCAGTCTTATTTTCAATAATAAGGCAGTGAAATGGAATTGCTGAAAAAGCAACCTAGCTAGCGATATAACTATGAATGGAAATATGAATGGAAGGGCAACATTGCCTTTTCGTTTGAACAATAATCTGTATTTACCATTGGAAGAATTACTGTGTAGCAAAAAACACAATTCAATATTTGGGGTACTATGTTAGTGGTGTTGAGAGCTGGTGTTGTAACATAACGAAATTAAGAACCATAAAGAGACGTTATCACAACTGATAACGTTTTGTAAAATGTGAAATGATATTTACACACACACTACATCATTATATACAGTATTTCATTATGTTGTTAGACTCATCCATTGTAATTAAAAAAAAACTTTTAGAACTAATACAAATTTTCATTTTACAGTGTGCCATTTAAATTCCAGACTCGGTTTTGACACAAGCATCTGATACAGATAATGTTTATTTTCAAGTTAAAGGGAAAAAGTAAAATGTGGATATGGAAAATATTAAAATAAATGACTGAAGGAAAAATAAAAATAAAACAAACGTAACATTTACCTTCATACATAAATAAAGACATATGCTGCATGGATGTTAGCATAGTGAAGACGTATAAATGCAAGCTTAACCTCCAGACTGAATTTATTCCTCGATTTTTCCCGAATGCATCATCGTTGCACCACCTCCAGGAGTTTAGAGACTCACTGGGCTCAAAAAGTATAAAAAAAAAAAAGTATACATTTATACATTTCACCTGGCTGGAGTGTATTCAGTGGTTAAATCCGGTATATTTTCCCCTTGCAGTCTGTCCATCCACAGCCTGCATTTAAACATGATCAGTATCAAATACAGTGAAGGAGTACAGGCTATAACTACACCAGTTAACACTGCATCCGCTATCAACAGATGGAGATTCTGCAGAAACATTACCACATATGCACGTTTAATTGTCTGGAGTATTAGGAAAAGCAGCCCGTATTCAAAGTAGCACTGCAGACATTAACAGACATTAAAGTACCATTAATAAATCAACACAGTATAAGCAAGTTAAGAAATCACAGTGTTAAGAAAAGAACGTACACAAAAACAAAAAAAACAGACAAATCACTACAGAAATATATGATCGAGACCAAACAAATATTTTCCACACAAGTGATAAAACAATTGCTTTTCTGACTTTGCGTTGAGCGCTCCAACATTTGTAGTCAAATTAAATTCAAGTTTCTACGTACTTTGTTTTTAAACACTTCATTGTTCATATGGTCAAATGCTAAATGATGTGGCAACAGACGACTGGCCGTATAGACATTAATGACTTCCATTCTAATGCTGCTGCATGTCATGTCAGGTGGGTGACGCGTGTACTGAGAATAGTGCTGTTAAATCCCATCTTCAACTTGTGGGGGGCTGGACTTGTTTACATCCCTGTATCGGGGATGTGGAGGGATTTTATTTTTTTAAACTTGAGGGGAGAAGAAAAAAAAGGAGTGGCATATATGAAAGAGGTTGAGTACCAGGGTATAACAAAGTAAAAGTAGGAGGAGTGGGTAATACAAGACCATGACAATGAGTGGTGAGTCCATGCGTGGCTCTCTGAGAGCGAGAGAGCGAGAGAGAGAGAGAGAGAGAGAGAGAGAGAGAGAGAGAGAGAGAGAGAGAGAGAGAAAATCTGCATTGTGGATCTGCAGAGATGAGGACCTGCATGTGTCCACTGACTGACCACAGGGGTACTGACCGGATGCAATCCAATTGTCTTAGTCATTAAAAAGCCAAAAGACACATTAGAGAAATGTACACATGAACCAAATATATAATTTCTTTCCTTTTTTTTTTTTTTTTTTTTTAAAACAACTGTATTCAAAATACATTAATATATCTTTTTTTTTTTTTTCAAGTCATCCTACAAAATTGTCTTTGGTTAGGAAAAATAGCAAATTAAAACTACCGACTATAAACTGGAATGAATGAACAGGAACCAGAATGTACAGGAGATCATGCAACTGATCAATATGGGGAACATTAAATGCTGATACCATGTATCTAAATGCTTCCATCTGGACTGATCCAAATATTTAAAGTGCTTCTGCGTTATTCCCTCACGTTAGGATAAGAAACTGTACATCCATCGACAAAGTAAGGCAGATCGGCTTGAACTCGTTTTCTAACAGGTACGCTGTTTTTGTTCAGGTTAAATAAATCAAGTCATAGGGGGAGGATAAAAAAAACTATATATCTGGGGAGGGGCGATAGGAAATATCCCTTTTAAAAAGTGTATGATTATAAAGGTCTGCCATTTGCAAAACATTCAGAGATTGTAAAAGCATCATAATGGTTCTTGACGATACAAAAACGAGTGAATAAAAAGTTTTTTTAGCAGCCTATTCACACACCAACTAACGATGTCTTACAAAACATTTGGAGGGAGAGAAACAAAAAAAAAAAGTGAATTTCAAAGCAAAAAACACGTTCGACACAAATCAAGGCCAAAGAAAAGAGCACAATCTGTGTATGCCAGACCTGCGGTGTGTGCACACGGGAGTGGGCTGAACTGAAACACACACACACACACACACACACACACACAGGGGGCTCCTGGGTGACGACCGATGAGAGGAACTAGGAGAAGGTGATTGTTGTGGTTTCCATCGTCCAGTCTTCCCCTTCTACAGTTGAAGTCATTGAGACCTCCGTGTCCTAATGGCGGGCCTGTGGG